>JBBPTA010000164.1:0-26744 GCA_038093915.1 Boletellus aff. emodensis
ATACTGGTGTGTTGGCATTAAGTACTAGTCGATCGTGAATCTGCAATTACTTAGGGCAAGATATTATTATACCTATTATTGTATCTGAGCCATCTCGAGCTCATTCATGATCGATGTGGGGAGAATGCGATGGCCGCAATATTTTCTTGAGGCCCAGGCAGCTTGCCTTCCATTTAAACCTTTGTGATATGCGTCCATGAAGCGACATGATCTGATAGCAAATCTGTTGGTACGAGTAAGCATGCCTATCAGAAATTCGATCAAAAAAGACTTGCCTTCACATACTTGTGAGAGGAACTGAATCCAGCCCCTGAACCACATTGCGCTCAAGGTCACTGTCCTTTGATGATGCCGGATAACAATGGTACAGTCGCTTGGCATATCCCTGTCATATCCCATGTTCCCACTCCAGTCCTCCAGACCATCTCCAGTCAAGGACTCTGGTGTGATCTTATCACAGACACACCTCGTACATATTGGACATATCTCCATTTCCCCTTTTGTACATCCTTATTCTGTTTATGGTAACTCTGTCTCCTCTTTCTCCTTTCATCTTAGTTCCGCCCTTAGACTTCCTCTGAAGCTGTGTTCCCTACGCACGCACAGCTTCAGCTTCTCTTGTATCCGGAGCACAGCTCCGCAGTTCCTTTGCTTAGTCCTCTTACTTACCAATCTCTGTTACTAATCCAACTCCGGACCTTTGTATATAAACTCTGTACCCTCCATTTGTAACCTCAGTTTGTATATTGCATCTAGGTCACTTCTCTGTTTGCTCTATTGGATTCCGTTCCGATCGTCATCTCCGTCCTCCGAAATACTTAGGACATACTTCGCACAAGGGTGCAGCGTGCCACCTGCATTGCTGAAGCCAAAGTCCATCCACCTCTGATGACTCTGTCCCTTTGTCCAGTCCCCCTTCGCACCTCCGACTGACCAGAGCAGAGTGGAGAAGAACCAGACTTGACAATCCCCAACATTGCTCGATGAAGTTCAGCTCACAATGGAACTTGGGAAGGAAGAGAACTTGAAAACCACACTCACAACAAATCTTTTCCAAGTGTGATTCAACGTTTGTGAAGTCTGGTTGTGTATAAAGCAGGCGACAGCAGCAGCAGTCGATCATATTTGGTGGGCACCTGAAGTTTTTGCATTGTGCTTTAAGTCTGCTGATGTCATAGCCATGCTCTGAAAGGATTTGTGCCATCTGTTACGATTCACCCCTTTTCTTTCTTCACACCTATCGTTATTCCTTGATCTGACTCACCGGATCGTTCATCATTCATGATTACCTCACAATCCGACCCATCGGATCATTTGTCATTTCCCAACACGCACAGTCTGATCCATCTTGGACTTCTTTTACTCCTTTCGACCTATTGGTCATTTTGGCTTACGCCTCCGTCCGATTCAACTCAGACTTCTTATCTTCTTTCCCTTTGTTATCCTTATATGGTAGCTGGTCTGTGCGCATCACAGACAGGTATATAAACCCCAGTCATCTAGCCATGTGTTGAAGATATCTTATCTTATCTTCTTATCTTATCTCGGAGATCACCCTTATTATTCATCTTATCATTTAGATTATCATTTGATGGTGATCTCCCATGACACATGATCTGTTACATACGCTTCTCATGTTGTAACAAGGTGAAACGCTTCTTTTACTTCATCATTTCATCTACATCAACTTCTTGCTTCTAATTTGTTTCATCTTCATCAGCTTCTCTAATAGAAGTGTTTCACATCTGAAACATGTTTCACTATAGTGTTTCACATTTCAGTCTGAGTTTAAACCTTAGTACCAGACTGTATTTAAACCAGGCTCTCTAGCCCTAATCGATAGCAGTTCAAGGAGTTTTCTCTCTACCTGAGTGACTCTTCCCTCATCCCTTCCCTCTTCACTCAGAGACACTCTCTCACATTACCATCACTCACCCTTGATACACAACTGCCACCATTCTGGTTGCAAGTTCTCACCACTCCAATCTATTGAAGTGAGTCTCACACTTCAAGCTTATCCCTTGGCTGTCCCTCGGTCTGCGCCCCCTTTGGGAGTTTGCCTGTACACTTCCAAAACCTTTCTTATGGTTTGAGGACCTACACTCCATTCAGTGACACGCAAAGCATTTATTGTTCTTCATGTGTTCCACTCTTTCTACTGGGGAGAGTTTGACGAAGTCGATGTCCATGGCATTTGGATCTCTTTCCACATGGCGGGTCCCTCCTCCATGCGGCATAGGGATATAATCCCTTCTTCCTCTCAACTGTTTAAGCCGGATTATGTTTTCATTGAAAACATGGGCTTTGCTAACCCAGTCTCTCCAGGACACAGGCTGGGGGTTGACAGTTGCCATCATGTTGGTGAGCTGGTGGTCTACTCCTCTCCTGAGTGTGTCGATCAAGATCTCATCGTATCCAGTTTCCAGGCCACTTTTTGCCGCTTTTAGATGGAAGGTAGCGGTGTATGCGTCGAAACTTCCTCTTTTCTCTCTGTACAGGAGAGATTTCTCTCTCTCGTTGGGGAAGTCAGATTGTTTCATTTCATAGAGATCATTTTGGGCTCTTTCTTTTATCCTGATTGGGACGAAGGTGCTATTGAAGTCTGCTTTGAACAGATCCCACGTATAGAGAGGGATTTTCGGATATAGGCTTTCTGTGAAGACTGCTCCTCTTCCTTTGCTCATCTTGTTAAGACAAGTAGCCATCTTTACATCGTCCTGGTAATAGATGTGTCGATTCATGACGAAGTATGCTTCTATCACGGCTATCCATCGGGATGCATCTGTGGCTTCTCCCGAGAAATCACCAGGTAGTCCGGCTTTGATTTCCAGGGATCTAGGGTCTATCTCCGGGGGGTTGTCTTCAGGGACCTTAGCTTGTTTCTTTCCTTTGGGGTCTGACATGAGAATGTCTGGGTCGGAGTTGATAGTTATGTGGAGGGAAGGGGAGAGGATAGGGGAAGGGGATTGCAGCTTTGGATTTGGGGTACCCAGGGTGTTTGGTCTATAGGTGGGTTCGAAGAGTTCTCAAACTACAGGAGCAAGTAGCTGAGTTGGTTTCGTAGTGTATTCCAGAGTTGCGGAAGTTCTTCTCCTTCTTTGGCTAAAGAGGGGATTTGTTGGGGGAACGCTTCCTCCAGCGATCCTCCTTGGTTGGGGGGAAGGGGATGGGGTGTAATGAGGAGTTTCTTCTTCGAAGACATCGTTGTCACTACTCTCCGGAGGTCGGTAGGACATGGTTGTCGGGGTTCTTGCCCTTCTGCTGTTATAGCAGGGGTGGGTTTGATGAGCTAGTTCTTTTGTTACGCGTACATGTGAACTTAGCTGGCTTTCTCTCTATCCAATCAGGACTCAAGGAGGAACTAAATTCTAGGTGTAGATTGCATAGAACTAGCTAAAGACTACTAGTGGTACATGCACGAATATATACCCAGGTAGAGCTGTACCTTATGGATAAGGAGATACCTGATGGGGAACATGGGGGAAACACAGGCGTAGTAAGAGATACGGCTGTGGGAGATGATGTGTCCGTAGATAGGGGAAGTGTAACGACAAAAGGGGAATGTGGGAACGTGGAACTACAAATGGTGAATTGTTTAAGGGGAAGTTCCATCTGGCAGGTAAAGGGGAAATGCCGGATAGCTGACGTCATCTAAATACTCCATCCGAGGACGAGAAGAGGGAGAAATAGCAGAAGAAGCTGACCGTAGAGAAAGACGTAGACCCAGTGGTTCACATAAGAAAAGATAGTGCCCTTCTTCTAGATTGTTAGTAACATCTGTTGCCTTTCCAGATTTAGATACATCCTTGAGGTAGAATTCTGACAACAACTTCAAGGAGGAAGAGGAGGAAGAAACAGCTAATCAGGTTCACACAGACACTTAGTGTTACACGTACGCGTGAACTTAGCCGGCCTTCTCTCCTTCTCTCTATCCGATCGGACTCGAGGATGAACTAAATTCTAGGCGTAGATTGCGTAGAACTAGCTAAGGACTACTAGTGGTACATGCGTGAATATATACTCAGGCAGAGCTGTACCTTACCAATAAGGAGATACCTGATGGGGTTCATGGGGAAATGCAGGTGTAGTAAGAGATACGTCTGTAGGAGATGATGTGTCCACAGATAGGGGAAGTGTAACGCCAAAAGGGGTTCGTGGGAATACGGGGCCAACTAACGAGGAACGGTTACAGGGAAGTTCCGTCCGGCGGGTAAAGTGGAAATGCCGGATAGATGACGTCATCTAAATACTCCAAGCGATGGCGAGACAGGGACGAAGGAGAAGACGAGGCTGACCAGAGAGAAAGATGCAGACCAAGTGGTTCACATAGACAGAGATAATGCCCCACCTCTAATTCGTTGGTAACACTTAGGATATCCAGCTAGATATATAGTTCAGGTGACAAAATGCTGGTATGCCCATATATGTGATTCTCATCTGTGGTCTAACTCATATTGATAGTATGAATCTGAGTCCCATCACACCAAAGGTCAACATAAGGTATGTGTTATCATCAATCTGATCAGATCATATATTGGGTGTGCATTATACAGGACACTAACTTCCTTGATGAGCATTATGCTAGAAACCACTGACCTCCCCTACCACCTCCTGTTGAGCCAGTAGAACTGCAGCAGCAGGCTGACAAGAACCAGATCTGGAATCCAGCCACCACTTCCAATGCCAGCGCTGATGATGGTGGCAACAATAACCCCAAACCTCACAACAGGCAGTTCTCAAAAAGATCTAAGACAAATGAGTGTACCCACTCTACCCAGCTCAGTTTCTATCCTCCAAAATGGAAGGACTTTCTTGAAGAATGTAAGGTGGAGACTCACACATATGTTGTGATCTGCAACCCTTGGCCTAGAAACAGACAAGTGGCAATATAGGGCTTTATCATGGACTGCTTGAACATGACTATTGAGAAGTGGAGGAGGGAAGAACAGTCCATTGAGAAAAGGTACTACCCCAAGTATAAAAGATCAATGCTCTCACTGGTATGTCTTCTGTGTGTTTTTACACAGTAGGTGTTAATGATTATTGACAGCTTTTTGATGACATTGCCATGTGGTGTGGTGAGATCAAGAAGGTGGTGAAAATCATGGTGTGAACCCACTACAACCTCTTCCCCCCTCAGAATTCCAACATGTCAAGGGTGGCCACCCATCACTATGTCAAGACTGCAGCCAATAAATTGATTACCCAGTCCATGTTCACTCATGGTGGTAAAGATGACAAGGTATATTCTTTCCATGGTGTCAGTGAGTCCTTCTTTTACTTTGTCAGGGCCACACCAATAATTTCAGCCACCCTGCCATGCATGATCTCCTTCATTTTTTCTTGTACAGTCATGACAACCATATCAGTAACCTTTGCTCCAATGAGTTTGGAACATGAATCCCGAATGGCACTCTGTGCCTTGCTGTGACCACAATAAGTTCAGAGCACAGCATTTACCAGTCTACCCTGACTATGCATAAAAACATGGTATCTCTTGCTGTATTCAGGAACAGGTAGTACAAACTATATGGAAAAAACATGAATATTATTGACAGATCTGGGTATGCCACACCATGATCATATACTAAAATGTCCACAGAACAACACCTTCTTCAAGGATGTGACCCCAGGCACTCACCTGTAAAGTACAAGTAGAGGGGGGATGCATCGAAGGACATTAAAAATACCCTGCCAAACAGACATCATTGCGTGCTGCCAGCCCATGGCCAGCATCAGCAAACTACTTTTGGCCTGGACAGAGCTGTACAGCTAGGTCCTCTAGTCCACAGCAAATCTAAAAAATATCCTGTCTATAGACCTCACTCAAAATTTTTACCAGACATTTTTACCATCAAATATGTGTGTTTGATACATCTGCCCTGACCATTTTAGTCCAACTGCCTATATGCCAATACAAAAAAGTCTGTGGGAATTATAGTGTTTTACTGATGGGGTCCGAGGATCCATGGAGCCTGTCGACCACCGATGTCTGCAATCAAGCGTCCATGGGCCTCCTCGGGGACAGGTAGCGCAGCTTCCCGAGTGGACATGCCAGTCGTACGTGCCCCTGCATGTAGCGTGCACGCTAATGTGGCATTTGCCAGGCTCGGATTCCTCACGTTTTACCTCGCGGGCAAGCTTCGCCTGTTTGACACCCGCGGACACGCCGTGACCGCCTCTCGCTCATCAGCTCGAGACGGACTGTGACCACGCGTTCGATTACAGGGAGAAACGTGGTGGACGCTTGTCCCACTCGGAATCGCCGTGTGGGTGGCGATCACGCGGACGATGGATCATCGACGTGTGTTCGCTCTGCTTCTCGCTACAACGACACCTCAGATTCTTTTCCCGTGCAACGACAGACCATTGGCAAGATGTGCTCACGGGGTCTGCACTTGGCCTCGGTGTCGCCTACTTTTCGTACGGACAATACTACCCCCACCTCACCTCCGAGTGGCACACGTTCTTCAGGACGCGTTTCCAGCAAGCGGAACATGATCTAGACAATGGCACGGCTGTATTCGGGGACGCCGACGACGAAGAGGAAGAGGTGGGGTTGATTGGGGGGAACAGAAAGCCACAGGGCGATGTTGAGGAAGCCAGATGACTGACCATCACCATTCAGAAGTGGACACAGGGATCATAACCATTTACTCACTCGTTCGTCACCATTATCGACATTCATCATCATTCGTTCATCGCCATGTTGGTCGTAAAACTGTAGCCTAAGCTCCAATCGTATTCAAGAGAGAGAAGTCATTCCAACGCCAGGTCCTCGATCCACGAGCGACCCTGCTGAAAGAACGAACACGCTGTGCGTTCTGTCATGAGGGTGGGAATACAGCAGAACAGCACCACGGTCCGCGAACCCCGAGGGCTCACTCCTTTTTCCCTGCACGTTTCGGGTAGATCATGTCGGTAAATGGCCTATGCACCACACGTTACCAAAGTCAAGGACACAGCAAGGACGGACGTACCCTTCGAAACGCAATGCGACAAGATACACGATGTACACGTACAGCATGGTCCACAACCCAGCTGGGCGCTCATACCTGCAAAAAAAGAGAAACAAGAGCCCCATGCTCAGCCATGTCCTGCGGGTTGGCCGTTGGTGAGGTCGAGAACTCGAGGCTGGTTTGCGACGTTGGTGATCGTGTATATACCATTGGAGATGACGGTCGCCATTGTGAATGGAAGAATGGAAGAGTTTGAGGAGGATTGCGAGAGGTGTGGACGACACTGGGACTTGAGGAGGGCCTCGAGAGGCGGATTTATACTACGTCTTCAGAGGTCACCGATCACATTCTGGGAACCTGAGCTGCGGTGGAAGAATACCAAGTGTCACGCCATGAGTAAGAAGCACCCTAGAAATCGTCGTCCGGGCTTTTCTTCTTCCAGACTGAGGGACATTCCGTGCGATGCGGAATCCCCCGAGAGTGGGAAATATAAGGGCCTTGGAAATTGGGTGCATTGCTCGATTGGTGTGTGTCGTGTTTCCGTTCGGTTCTTGTTCGCCCGCGTCTCAGGTTGTGGCGTACGCGATGGGATGATCGTGACGCGTGACGCGTGACCGATTGGCCCGGAAGGCATACGTTGATTTCGCCCAAGGTCCGAGCCTTCCTTTTATGTATGGCAGAGTGGAACAAGTGGGAAACAACTACAAGGTACGTTTCGAGTGAGTATCCAGCTACAAACATAAGCCCACAATGAAAATCTATTAGGTGTCCAAATCCTTTTTGTCACCGCTTGTGCTGCAGACATTGGCATCCTACGTCAGGGACATTTCAGCAGTCGACAATGCTACTTATCACAAGTTAGTTGACCACGCGACGCCAAAGGGTGCACTGGTTTTGGCTGTCACATCGGTATGTAGTGGTGTTCGGATGTGATGTTTGAGCATCTGAATGCTGGTTGTTGCAGGTTGAACGGGCGTCGTCGCTGTATTCTACCGGGATCAGAGAGGTGCCCAACAAAAGGTCCGAGGCAAGTTTCTCCGAGATTGGCTGGGGCCAGAAAACTCTGTTATACACCCGATCGATCACTAGAGTCGGAGACACAAAATTTAACCAAATCCTTGAGGGGACTCGGAAATACTGTAGCGCTGCAGTGCGTTCCAAGCAAGCACAAGTCTCCTACAGCGTATCGGCAGTGGGTGAAGTTGATATGGACGATGACTGGGCATTGATCGCAGTGTCCTCTGACATCGAGGCCGAGCTGGATGGTGAAGGTAGGTCATTTCATGCTCAAATGTACAGATATCTAATTTCTGGTCATACTGGACAGCGCTGGGAGATGAAATGGCATAATTCATCGGAGGCAAGAGAACTAGAAAGGGGTCTGATCTGCTAGTCTACGCATTCAGCCCCATCATACCCTTTTTCCACTATTGCGTTTGAATTCACTGATTCATGTTTTACCGAGTGAACCGCGTGGTCTGTGGATGGTCTGTGAGTTGTCTGTCATGGTCTGTAGCAGTCTGTAGAACAGTCTGTGGACAGCCTGTAGCGGTCTGTAGGCGGTCTGTGTACAGACGATCGGTCTGTACACATAAATGACATGTCTGTCCACAGTTGCTACAGACACTACAGTAGAATCAACAAATTGGTGATGGGGGTGGATAATGACCGTTCAGCGTGTGCGCACACAGACGGGAGCATGAACCCAAACGCATGCACGCGCAGTACATACAGCAGTGGAACCACGAACTATCACGAGTTAGCATAGGAAAGGGGGGAGGCAAGGAGGCCTCGACCCGGATCGATAGTTACATCACAGTGTATTGATAGCTCGATGAGCGCTAGCTGAGTTGAATAGAGAATCGGATGGACGGTTGGTGGAAAGAAGGGACCGGCCCAGACGCGATTTCCGAGGCGATTGTTATTCCTACCAGGGGGTGCTTCATGGTATGATCGCTCAAGGTGGAGGAAGAGAGCCCAGGCGACGGTATTTCATCCAATGTTGCGCCTGTCTGTGGAACTGCTGCGATGTCGGGACTTGTGGAGCGGTTCCAGTAGGCGTATACGGTATCCCTGACTGACCCCCCGAAGTTGCCGCGTCGTTACGACGGAATGAACGCCGCTTGGATCCCAAAGTGTTGAATAATGATAATAATACAGAGAAACACCAGGAGGGGAGCGCCGGCGCAAGGGCATTTGCGGATCGATTCCATATGGGACGCGCAACAGACGACGCAAACGTGTGATCATCGATGGGAAACCTGGGCGTATGGCCAATCGATCGTGCTGCAACGGATGAGGGCGATGGCAGACGTTTCCTCCCATCGATCACGCGTCACGCGTCACGATCATCTCATCGCGTACGCCACAACCTGAGACGGGGGTGAACAAGAACCGAACGGAAACACAACACACACCAATTGAGCAATGCGTCCAATATCCAACGCCCCTGTATTTCCCACTCTCAGGGGATTCCCCATCACACGGAATGTCCCTCAGTCCGGAAGAAGAATGCCTGGACGACGATTTCTAGGGTGCTTCTTACTTATAGCGCAACACTTGGCGTTCTTCCACCATGGCTCAGGTTCCCAGAACGTGACCGGTGACCTCTGAAGACGTATAAATCCACCCCTCGAGGCCCTCAAGTTCCAGTGCCGTTCACACCTCTCGCCATCCTCCTCAGACTCTTCCACTCTTCCATTCACAATGGCCCTCATCACCGATGGTGTATATACAATCACCAACATCGTCGCAAACCAGAACCGACGTATCGACCTCTATGAGAACGAACCCCTTGGGTTGATCACTGCTCACAGCCCCCATGGAGGCGCAAACCAGCAGGTATGTTCTGACAGTCTTAGTATGTCCATAGTAGAGATTGGATGATCTCACCATGTTTCGTAGTGGCGCGTCACGAACATTGTTGACGGTGCTAACCAGATCATTCTCAGGAGCAACTCCCCTCAGGCTCCTAACAGCTTTGTGGCTGCATAGAATGAGCTCAGGGTATGTCTACTTGGAGAGGTGGCAGGCGGGGAGCGGGACACGACATGGAACTTGTCACTTACTGGGATCAATCTGCGTCATTCCACAGGGCTCCCCAATCAGTGGTTCTCTGAATCCGACCATCTGGACCATCGTACCCGATGGACAGAACTTTCGGTGCGTTTTGTGTTCCACCCGATTCTTCACTTCACATGGCGTTTCTCCCTCTCGTCGTTCAGGCTTAGGGTCGGCGCTAATTTATTCTTGCAAGCCCAAGGAACCGGGGACAATCTGCCGGTAAACATTTTGTCATATTATATTTGAGTGTTTAGAAGCCTCTAACACGCACCTACAACAGGTTGTCCTCAACACAAACAATGATCCAACGACGCGGTGGACCTTCGCGTGGGTGCCTGCTTCCCGCCATGAGTGATCATCGGCCATCTCAAACGACCTTCTTGCTTGTTTGACTTACTTGACAAAACAACCAAAAAAATGGAAAAATGCGGAGATCCACAAAAAAAGGACTGAGTTTGGTTATATGTACGATTAGTGTAGCAGTCCAGTCGGGCCGAGGTATCGTGTGTCCGTGACGAGTGCAAATGACAGCGTTGTGTGCCCGTGGATCGAGGATGAGCGGAATGATTTACGTCGTATGTGTTGATTTCGATGGAGAGCGAGAGATGCTAGTCAGTGTTAAGGTTTTTGCTATCTAATCTGTCCCGACTCTGCTGGAATGTTCGTGATTCTGTGGGACCCAGAAGCCAACCAACTGGTGTCACGACGGGTCTCATGCCACAAGGTATTCGCAGAGATGGATCGACATGCCTTCAAGTCGGAAATGGCGGGATGCATCCTGGAGCACTAATTATCACCGGACCGATCCTGATGGCATTGCACTCTCTTTCAGTGAGTGGCGTCCTACTAGGCAACGAGTCACCAGTGTCACCCACGTCGCGAGAGTCTGGGCGTAGTATACCACGTTGAAGTCTACCAGGGCGCTATTGCTTGTGTCCACTCCACCCTTGATTTTGACGAAGAATTCCGTTCTTCGGAGGCATCGTCAACTCGTCACCATCGCTGAAGATGGAGCCCTAGACAGTAGTCGAGAGGGACTGCTGGAGATGCTGGAAACTTGGTTGGCCGAGTGCCGAACGGTCCTCATTGTCCTCTTTATCTCCCTGTGCACTGTGGACCTGGTTGGTTCCCGGCGGCCGCCAAGCATCAGGAAAATTTCATGCGTCTTTTTTCGTCTGCGCGTCTGTAGCTACTTCAATATCGACTTTGAGGTCTGAAACAGCCTGTGGGGACTTCAACTTTCTCAGGTTGTGGGCTTGTATGCATCAGTAGATACAGACACTACAGTACAATCACCAGACTCCAAAGAAGTCCACAGACTCAGAAAGCAAGTGTATGTGCATGATGATCAATGTATTTATTAACATAGTATGTGTGGAATGCATCCAACGAGTTGGTGAAATGGAAACCAATCAGAATCACCTCTCCTCCATAGACACCAATAAGATGGGCTGGATGAAGAACCGTATCTAGCAAAATCACTGCCTGGATGTGTCTGCCACAATTGTCTTCCTCTGGGTGTACAACTCACATGCCTGTTGTCTCATCAGGTTTGTCTGCTACTGGCAAGAACCATTCAACAAATGCACAGTTGTATGTCTTCCTTTTGTGAGTCAATGAGAACAGAAGGTGTGCCCTTGCAATCAGGATCCCCCTGAGACCATCTCCCTCCACACCCCCATTGTCCACAAACATGCAGTCCATCTGGCCAGGTCCACCCTGCCACACTGAAGTACATCATATGAAGTTGTGGCACATCCCACTCTTTCCTGACTGGTCACTAGGTGTGTAGTAAGTTGCTGTTGCCAATTTGTACACCTTCAGTACACCTATGAATGTGGGGCAATCATTTGCATCCATTTGGTCTCCAGGGAGCTCAGCTTCTGGATATAGCTGGTCGTGTAAGAATTGCCAGATGTAAGGTACAAGATCCACATATGCATAATGAATGGTGATGTCCACTGCTGTGTTAGGTATACCCTTCACTGTAGCAAGTGTAGTCAATAAAATAGTATCTCCCAGCTGAGATGGAGAATACCTACCATACATCTGCAAATCACCAAGAATCATCCAGACTCTCACAGACTTTCACAGACTGCTCCCCTAACCCACAGTTTTTCCTAGTAAGCCAGAACCCCCAGAACTCCCCAGACCCACAGAAAAGTTGTCTGTGTATGTTTATTCTGCTCACAGACTCACAGTAGATCACAGCCACCCCAGATAATGCTTATGGCATTCCACATATGGTACATACTGCCACCCTACAATCGTTGTGTGCTTAGCAGCACTTCAAACACACTTACCCACACCTAGCGATCACAAGTGGGCAAGTAGCTTGCAGAGCTGTGATGTAACATTACCCACTTTAACAGCTCAGTCCATTGATCTGAGACTCTACTAGGATTCAATGATAGTTGCTGCTAAGCAAAAAAGGAAATTAGGCCCAGTCCTCAAAAAAAAGAAATGGGCATTGTCCTGTAGATGCATCCCAAAGCTCACTTTGGAAGCCAATAGGCTGAAACAGCATCATTTTAAGTAAATCCTTACAATTGGTTTCACACTTATTCACACTCATTTGCACTTAGATACTTAAATTACTTATCATTTAAGCACTATGAAAGGAACGAAAATGACAATTCACCACACAGTGCTGCAGCAACAGAAGGACGAGCGAGTGATGAGGGTGATGCACACAGTGGACAGGGTGACGATAGGGATAGCGTGCAAGATGACAACAGTGTGGTGGATGACGACTCAGTACCACAGGACAGGCGACAGCAGGACGGGTGACAGCAAGATGGGTGATGGCATGTGTGAGACAGTGGTGCAGTGGACAAGGTGATGGCAGGATGGGCGACAGTGCAATGGACAAGGTGACAAGTGTGAGACGGTGACAGCACAGCAAACGGGGCAACTGCAGGATGGGAGACAGTGGGTGTGAACAGCATGGTAGGATGGTGTCATATCCCGCATTCCCACTCCGGTCCTCTGGACCATCTCCAGTCAAGGACTCCAGTGTGATCTTATCACAGATGCACCTCATACATATCGGACATATCTCCGTTTCCCCTTTTGTACATCCTTATTCCGTTTATGGTAACTCCGTCTCCTCTTTCTCCTTTCGTCTTAGTTCCACCCTTAGACTTCCTCTGAAGCTGTGTTCCCTACATGTGCACAGCTCTGGCTTCTCTTGTATCTGGAGCACAGCTCTGCAGTTCCTTTGCTTAGTCCTCCAAAATACTTAGAACATACTTCGCACAAGGGTGCAGCGTGCCACCTGCATCGCTGAAGCCAAAGTCCATCCGCCTCCGACAACTCCACCCCTTCGTCCAGTCCTCTTCGCATCTCTGACCGACCGGAGCAGAGTGGAGAAGAACTGGACTTGACAGACAGGGCGATGGTGGGTGTGGTGGCCCAATGGTGATGACTGAGGACGGCGACAGTGGGTGCAAGACTGCAATGGCATGGTGGACCAGGTGATGGCAGGACGGGGTGATGGTGAGTGAGTCAATGGTGTGGACAGGGTAACAGCATGGTGGTGGGGGCAAGACCAGGGGCAAGGGCGATGCAATGATGGTAGGGTGAGGTGACAGTGGGTGCAAGACAGCTAGACAGCGAGGAGGCAAGGGTCGGAGGCAAGGGCAAGGTGGTAATGGTGATGGTGGGTGCAAGAGGACAATGGTATGATGTTGGACAGAGCAATGGCAAGACAGAGCAGTAGTTGGTGCAAGAGGGCTACAGTAAAGTGGACAGGGTGACGGCAAGGTGGTGGGGGTGATGGTGTATGGACACTTTGCATGTTCATTGTAGTCTGTTTGGGCACTAAGGAGACTTTCGACACCCGGTATGTGACGAGAGCACTGGAATGGCACGCAGAAGGTGTTATGTCAGGGCCTGAATGGAGAGGGATAACCAGTAATGGTGTACACAGTGGCTGTTACGATTCACCCCTTTTCTTTCTCACTTAACTGTTCCTCACTCCGGTCTGCTGGATCACTTGTCATTGACACTTACCTTATGATCCGACCCAACAGATCCTTTATCATTCCCCATTACTCACAATCTGATCCATCTTGGACTTCCTTTACTCCTTTCGGCCTGCTGGTCATTCTGGCTTATGCCTCCGTCCGATTCAACTCAGACTTCTTATCTTCTTTTCTATTGTTCTCCAAATATGGTAGCTGGTCTGTGCGCATCATAGATAGGTATATAAACCCCAGTCATCTAGCCATGTACCCTAAGCTAGACTTACCTGGCAAACTACCTTGTTTGCTTCTTGCTCCC
Source organism: Boletellus aff. emodensis (assembly GCA_038093915.1). Taxonomy (NCBI): domain Eukaryota; kingdom Fungi; phylum Basidiomycota; class Agaricomycetes; order Boletales; family Boletaceae; genus Boletellus; species Boletellus aff. emodensis. The sequence continues at coordinate 14,307 of JBBPTA010000164.1, forward strand.
AAGCCTTGAGCTCCTTCGTCCACCGGCTAGCACCCCTAGACTGGCAGTATCCTTGCTGCCGCAGGAAGACCCTCGGCCGTCCTCATCCTTGCCTCCTAAGGAAGACCCTTAGGATAATGTCCCCACGCTCATCAAGGAGTGACCATCGTCCCGCTAGGTCTACACTCGTCCCTACCCGGGCCAAGCATAACAAAAGTCTAGCTTCTCACCTGCCGTCACCATCGCTGTGAACCACCACCATTAGCGACCCACAGGAAACCCCTCGCTGGTGGAGATCTGCCCCCGATCCCATCGACTCTGAACCTGAAGAGGAATCAGAACCCTCTTCTGACTCTGATGAAGAACTTCCTACTCTAGAAGAGCAGGAAGCTGCCCTCAATCTCACTCACCAGTTATCTACTGAGCTTGTCCTCCCTCACGCCCCCACTCTCCCATCACCCCCTACCGTCATCTCCTCCCCCATTTTTCCTACTCCCTGAACAACCTTCAGAATGCCTGCTGCCCCCTCCACCTCCGCTCTCCCTTCCATGCTCACTCCTACCCCCATCACCACACCACCCCCTGTTAAACCCACCGAGCTACACATCGGTGTCCCCAAGGCCTATGACAGCTCCCCAGACCGAGCTAAGTCATGGCTCCACACAGTGCAGTTCTACCTGTTGGTAAACTGTGATATCTACAACATCGACGACAGATGAATTGCTTTTGCCCTGTCTTACATGACCAAAGGACCCGCTGCAACCTGGGCAGCAACTTTCTGCACAAAGGCGCTCAGCGCTGCCACCATCTCCCTGGGCACTTGGCCCAATTTTGTCACCGCCTTCACCAAGGCATTTGATCACAAGGACATAGTCCCCGCCTCCATCGCCTGGCTCACCACCACCAGGATGACCGTCAAGGTTGACCTGAAGACCCATAAAAAGGCCTACTCCCCCTCCCTCACCAAATATTCATCAAAGTTCTTCCAACACAAAGACATAGCCAACATCACTGAGGATCATGTCCTCATTGGTTATTATTCCGCCAGCCTTCCCCCATCCCTTATGCACCGCATTATGTCCATGGACACAATTCCCACCACCCTTGAAGGGTGGGATGCCAAGGCCTTTCATTTCTACCAGAACTGGAAGCATGCTGACGAGATTGCTGATCGAAGCGCAAGACCTTATAAAGCACCCACATATACCCCCGCTCCCACCCACACCCCCAAGGACCCTGATGCCATGGAAGTCGACACCATCCGCACAACCCCCAAGTTAACCCCCAAAGAACAACAACGATGCATTGAGAAGTGCCTTTGCTTCCACTGCAGGAAGCCAGGACATGGCAGCAGAAGCTGTCCCAACTTCCCTGCCACTACTCCCACTGTCACCGAGTGTTACTAACAATTTAGAAGTAGGGCATTACCTCTTTCTATGCGAACCATTGGGTCTGTGACTTTGTCTACGGTCAGCCTCTGTTTCGCCCTCTTCCTTATCTCGTCCTCAGATGGAGTATTTAGATGACGTCATCTATCCGGCATTTCCCCTTTACCCGCCAGATGGAACTTCCCCATAACAGTTTGCTGTTTACAGTTCCATGTTCCCATGTTCCCCTTTCGTTGTTACACTTCCCCTATCCACAGACGCATCATCTCCCACAGCCGTATCTCTTACTACATCTGCGTTTCCCCCACGATCCCCGTCAGGCATCTCCTTATTAGTAAGGTACAGCTCAGCCTGAGTATATATTTGCGCATGTATCATTAGTCGTCCTTAGCTAGTTCTACACAATCTATGCCTAGAATTTAGTTCATCCTCGAGTTCAAGTTACATCGAATAGAGAGACGAAGAAGAGACTTTCAGAAGTTCGCGTGTACGCGTAACAAAAGAACTAGCTCTTCAAACCCGCCCCTGCTATCACAGCAGAAGGGTGAGAAACCCGATAAAACACATCCTACCGACCCCCAGAGAGTAGTGACGACGACGTCTTCAAAGAAGACACCCCTCATTACACTCCATCCCCTTCCCCTCAGCCCAGAAGGATTGCCAGAGGAAGCACGCCCCCAACAAACCCACTCTTCAGTCAAAGAAGACGAAGAACCTCTGCAACCCTGGAATACACCACGAGACCAACCCAACTACTTGCTCCAGTAGCTCGAGAACCTTCCGGACCCGCCTATAGACCTCACACCCTGGGAACTCCAAATCCAGAACCGCGATCCCCTTCCCCTATCCTCTCCCCTTCCCTCCACATAACCATCAACCCCAACCCAGACATTCTCATGTCTGATCCTAAAGGAAAGAAGCAAGCTAAGGTCTCAGACAACGATCCTTCTCCAGAAATAGACCCCAAATCCCCAGAAATCAGAGCCGGACTACCGGGTGATTTCTCAGGAGAAGCCGCAGATGCATCCCGGTGGATAGTCACCATGGAAGCCTACTTCATCATGAATCAACACATCTATTATCAAGATGACGTAAAGATGGCCACTTGCCTCAATAAAATGAGCAAAGGAAGAGGAGCAGTCTTCACAGAAAGCCTATATCCGAAAATCCCCCTCTATACGTGGGATTTGTTTAAAGCAGACTTCAATGGTACTTTCGTTCCAATCGGAATAAAGGAACGAGCCCGAAATGATCTCTATGAAATGAAACAATCCGACTTCCCTGATGAGAGGGAAAAGTCTCTCCCACAAAGAGAGAAAAGAGGAAGTTTTGACACATACACTGCTACCTTTCACCTGAAAGCGGCAAAAAGTGGCCTAGAAACCGGATATGACGAGATCCTGATCGACACCCTCAGAAGAGGGGTAGATCACTGACTTGCCAATATGATGGCAACCGTTAACCCCTAACCTGCATCCTGGAAAGACTGGGTTAGCAAAGCCCATGTCTTTAACGAGAACATAATCCGGCTTAAACAGTTGAGGGGAAGGAGGGACTATATTCCTATGCCGCACAGAGGAGGAACCCGCCATGTGGAGAAAGACCTGAATGCCATGGACATTGACTTCGTCAAACTCTCCCCGGTAGAAAGAGTGGAACACATGAAGAACAATAAATGCTTTGTGTGCCACTGAACGGGGTGTAGATCCTCCAATCACAAGAAAGGGACAGGAAACCCTTGAAACTGGTGGAAAACCCCCCAGAAGATAAACACCGTCGCCACCACTGAAACTGATGCCTTGGCCACTTTTATCCAAGGATTGAGTCTGTCCCAAGACAAACTACTCCAAATCCTCCAAGTTTGTACTACCGAAGAAGAAGAAATCCGCATGATCAAAACAGATCAGGATTTTTAGTTGGGAGGGAAGAAACGATGGCTTCTCCTCCCCTATCCTTAGCGCCTGTATTTGTAACTGGTACAAAAGCCTGAGCAATCAAACTCCCCATTCTATTGTACCAGAGCACAGGCAAAAACACCATTGAAACATCTGCGCTAGTCGACAGTGGAGCCACTGGAAGTTTCCTCAGTAAATTTTTGGTCCAAACTCACAGGTGGAAGATGAAGCGCCTACCCAAACCTATCCTTGTGAATAATGTGGACGGGTCCCTAAACAAAAATGGAATGATCCATAGCATGGTCACGATCAACTTACGCATCGGAGGATACTCACAACAAATGACTTTCCTCATTTTGGACTGTGGAAAAGAAAAAGTGATCCTCAGAATAAATTGGCTAAGAAAGGCAAATCCGAAGATAAATTGGTCTACTGGGAAGGTGGAACTACCTGACATTCTGGACCCACCTGTATCAGATGGAATGGAATATCGGTACCTCCTGAGATACCTCGCAGAGGAGACTTTATCAAAAGTAACCCTATCCACCGAATTGGCCCAAAGATCCAACCAATCAACCATGGAACTACCAGCTTGCTATTCCTCGTACAAAGATGTATTTGGCGAACCAAAGGAAGGCGAACTCCCACCGAACCGACCATACAACCATGTGATAGACTTAACACCCAACTTCTCCCCCCAAGTAGCCAAAGCCTATCCTCTAAATCCAAAGGAATTGCAGGTCTGCAGGGAGTTCGTAGACGAACATCTTTGATCTGGGAAAATCCGACCTTCAAAATCCCCACAGGCTTCCCCGTTCTTCTTTGTCCAAAAAAAGGACGGTGGATTGCGACCTTGTCAAGATTACCAGTATCTCAACTCCGCAACTGTGAAGAATGCATATCCCCTCCCTCTGATCTTGGAACTCATTGATTGCCTACGTGACTCTACCATTTTTACTAAAATGGATATCAGATGGGGATACAACAATGTTCACATCTTGCCTGGTGATGAATGGAAAGCTGTGTTCAACACTCCATTCGGACTGTACGAACCACTCGTCATGTTCTTCGGATTATGCAATTCTCCACCCACCTTCCAGGCCCTTATAAATGATATCTTCAAAGATATGATCGCAGAAGGATGGCTCATCATTTACATGGACAACCTGATGATCCACACCCAGGATGATCAGGAGCTCCACCATCTACGGACATTGCATGTACTCAAAAGGATGAGAGATCATCAGTTGTACCTCAAGCTCAGCAAATGTGTCAAGTCCGGTTCTTCTCCACTCTGCTCCGGTCGGTCGGAGGTGCGAAGGGTGACTGGACGAAGGGGCGGAGTTGTTGGAGGCAGATGGACTTTGGCTTCAGCGATGCAGGTGGCACGCTGTGCCCTTGCGCAAAGTATGTCCTAAGTATTTCGGAGGACGGAGTTGACAATCGGAACGGAATCCGATAGAGCAAACAGAGAAGTGACTTAGATTCGATATACAAACTGAGGTTACAAATGGAGGGTACAGAGTTTATATACGAAGGTCCGGAGTTGGATTAGTAATGGAGATTGGTAAGTAAGAGGACTAAGCAAAGGAACTGTGGAGCTGTGCTCCAGATACAAGAGAAGCCGGAGCTGTGCACACGTAGGGAACACAGCTTCGGAAGAAGTCTAAGGGCGGAACTAAGACGAAAGGGGAAAGAGGAGACAGAGTTACTATAAACAGAATAAGGATGTACAAAAGGGGAAACAGAGATATGTCCGATATGTACGAGGTGCGTCTGTGATAAGATCGCACCGGAGTCCTTGACTGGAGATGGTCCGGAGGACTGGAGTGGGAATGTGGGATATGACAAAATGCCACTTTAACGTTTCCAAGGTGGAATATTTGGGGATGATCGTTCGTCCTGGATCAATCACCCTTGATCCTGTTAAATTGCAGGCCATTAAGGATTGGACACTGCCCACATCTGTGAAAGCGGTGTGGTCTTTTATCGGATTTTGCAACTTCTACCGAAAGTTCATCCTGAATTTTTCTGCAATTTGCAGACCCCTGCACGATCTAACAAAGAAGGACCATGTCTGGGCCTGGACTCCCCATTGTGAGTCTCCTTTCCGGTGGCTACAACGTGCCTTTTTGGCGGCCCCGGTGTTATGACTCCCCTGGTCCACTGACCCTTTTTGGGTAATGACCAATGTGTTGTTAGGAGCGGCAGGTGCTGTTCTCATGCAAAAGGACGTCAATGGTGACCTCCACCCATGTGCTTACTATTCGTGGACATTTTCCCTGGAAGAACGAAACTACGACATCTACAACCGCGAGCTCTTGGTGGTCATTTGTGCCCTGGAGGAATGGTGACATTACCTCACCGGGACCGCTCACCCAGTCACCATCCTGACCGACCATAAGAACTTGGCTTACTTCAAACAACCGCATAAGCTATCTCGGTGCCAGGCTAGATGGATGTTGTTCTTGCAGGATTTCGATCTGTCCTTCTGCCATCAACTGGTGAAGTTGATGGGACCCGCTGATGCCTTGTCACGAAAGGACGAGGTGAACACCTCGCTCAACAACCACAACGTAACCCTACTCCCCGCGGATCACTTCATCTCCCTTATTGATTTGGCCCTTGTGGACAAGATCACGCACTCCTCCCCTACCGACCCCCTAGTTGTCTCCGCTCTGACCGCGTTGGAAGATGGGTGTTCTCTCCTCCCTCAATTGTCTGTGCAGGATTGGCATTTTACAGACAACACCTTGTACTTCAAAGGTCACTTGTATGTCCCAGAAGCCGCTCGTCACGACCTCGTGCATTCCATCCACACCTCCGAGGCTGGCAGCCATGCCGGGATGTTCCACCTGCTACACTTGTTACAGTGCGATTACTGGTGGCCGGGTTTACCCACGTTCATTCGGCGTTATGTTGCCGGATGTGCTGACTGTCAGGCTAACAAGGTGATTACACATCCTGTGGTGCCGCTGGCTTCCCCACTTGTCAGTACCACTACCCACCCCTTTGAGTCCATTTCCATCGATCTTATCACCAGTCTACCCCCTTCGGGTGCCTTTGATGCTGTCATGGTCGTGGTCGATCATGGCCTTATGAAGGGGGTCATTTTCTGCCCCTGTACATCGGATATCGACACAAATGGGGTAGCCCAATTATTTTTTGAACGAGTATTCCCCAGATTTGGTCTGCATCAACGATGCATCTCCGACAGAGGTCCCCAATTCGCCTCCGCCTTCACCAGAGAACTGGCAAGATTACTAAACTACAATCTTGCACTATCCACCGCTTACCACCCTCAAACTGACGGAGAGATGGAACATGTTAACCAAGAACTGGAAACCTACCTCAGACTCTTCTGCAAAGGAAATCCCACCGTTTGGGCCTCTCTCCTCCCCATGGCAGAATTCTCTCACAACGCGGCCACCCACTCTGTTACCACCCAATCCCCTTTCACACTAATGATGGGCTATGAACCCAGGGCCTATCCAGCCATCGGAACAACCTTTCTCCCAGCACTAGAACAGAGACTGACCCATTTGGACAATGCCTGAAAAGAAGCACAGCAGGCACATCATATCACCCGACAAAAAATGAAGGAACGAATACGGACCAATTTCCGTCCCTAGAAGACAGGTGACAAGGTATGGCTGGACAATCGAAACCTCAAACTTCGATATGCCTCTCGGAAACTGGCACCCAGAAGAGAGGGCCCCTTCGAAATCCTCCAGGTTATCTCACCCACTGCCTACAAGCTCAAACTTCCCCCTACCTGGAGGATCCACCCAGTGTTTCACGCCAACCTATTAACCCTGTACAAAGAGACTGCAGAGCATGGCCCCAACTTCCTTAATCCACCCCTGGAACATATAGATGACGAAGAGTGTTACAAAGTGGATCAAATCCTCAGTCATCAAGGCACCAGAGGAAGGAGGCAGTATCTGATCTGATGGAAAGGTTACTCATTTGCAGAAAACACCTGGGAACCGGAATGGAACCTCGTTGGCTCTCATGAACTTCTTCAAGAATATAAAGCTGTGCAACCCAAAGACTTCCCCCCAGTAAGATGAAGAAAACCCAACAAGAAAACCCTATAAGTATTAGTTACTATGTCACTCTTCGCATCCCCAGTTTTCGCGTTCATTTTCATTTTCTCCCTTTGCATTACACTCTCCCTTTTCTTCTTTCTTGTTCTAATTTGGGACTCCCACCATCGCATCCTCAAGCTTTGGACAGACGTCTGCTACGCCCTCACTCCCTCTGTCATCATCTTTTGTTGCCACACTCCTACCAACAACCAAGTCTTTAACGACAACAACGCCCCTCACCAGGACGAACCCGTCCCCCCTATCGTCGAGGTCGATCAGACCAAAGTGTGGAACTTCGCCTCACTCACCTGCCTCGCTTCCACCTTATTTTGTTCCTCTTGGATGACTTGTTAGAAGATCGAACTATTACCTTGTTGCTTGAAGACACCCCCGCCTTCTGAAATAACTCCAACCTCCCACTCCTTCTTCGACTTCATCATTTCTACATTGTCACCCAGGAGTCTACATACATAGCAATCGACACCCTCAACTCCGTAGAAGATCATGAATCCCATGCCCGAATCAACACCAACCTCGTCCTGGCCAGTCTTTCCAGCGCCCGAGAGGCCATCGCCCAGTTCACCCTCAACGAGGGACTGGGACTCGCAGTCCAACAGCTCCCTTGAGGAAACCTCCTCCCCCATCTCTGAAACCGAATCACTGCCCTTAATACTGACAAGTGACGGTTTTACTTCTTCCCAGACAGCACCGCCTCTGTCGTTGATATGGACAATGGTACAGACTGAACACAGCCCCCTCCTGAACCGACACCGACAACTGTCCCAACCCCAGCAACCCCCACGCACAACTTCATCCCAGTCAGACCAGACACCCCATGACTGGATCCATCCACCCCTGTCGGATCTTCCCCCGAGCTCATTACAATCCCTGATGCTCCCCAACCCACACAAGTACGCGTATACACTGAGCAAGCTCGGCCTCCTGCAAGATTGGGTAACTACCGTCACCAGGGTTTTAGAGGAAGATCCCCTGCCCCAACCAGGGTTATGGGTCGACAAAGTGTTATGAGCAACCGGGAGTCATCTGTTGACACCGTCTTCACCACTCCTGTCTCTCCTACACCTCGAGGGAGCGATCGATCGGCAGTCTGCCACCAATGTGGGTCCAGAAATCACTATCAACCTGCCTGCCGACATTATCTCTGCCCTTTCTGTCACCTTCCCGCTCCAGGGCATCCCCAATATGCGTGCCCAGAACGTGTTTGCACAGCTTGTGGAGAGTGTGGCCATGGAAGACCAGCCTGTCCGTCCATCACCAATGCTTATGCTTCTGACGATGGAGACAGACACGATGTTAATACCAGGGGAGGTAGTGTCTGAGTCGGTGACTCAGACCAACACCAGAGGTATTGTTACTAACAATTTAGAAGTAGGGAATTACCTCTTTCTATGCGAACCATTGGGTCTGTGACTTTGTCTACGGTCAGCCTCTGTTTCGCCCTCTTCCTTATCTCGTCCTCAGATGGAGTATTTAGATGACGTCATCTATCCGGCATTTCCCCTTTACCCGCCAGATGGAACTTCCCCATAACAGTTTGCTGTTTACAGTTCCATGTTCCCATGTTCCCCTTTCGTTGTTACACTTCCCCTATCCACAGACGCATCATCTCTCACAGCCGTATCTCTTACTACATCTGCGTTTCCCCCACGATCCCCATCAGGCATCTCCTTATTAGTAAGATACAGCTCAGCCTGAGTATATATTTGCGCATGTATCATTAGTCGTCCTTAGCTAGTTCTACGCAATCTACGCCTAGAATTTAGTTCATCCTCGAGTTCAAGTTACATCGAATAGAGAGACGAAGAAGAGACTTTCAGAAGTTTGTGCGTACGCGTAACACCGAGACAAAGAAGACCTCCAAATGAAAGGTTCGGAAGGTAGAAGAAGAACCAGAGACCCCTTCTCTCATCGAGTTGGAGTCAGACAACGAAGAAACCGGAGTCTGGAAGATTTCCCTTCTCAGACAGGATTTTTAACATGGAGGCCTCCATCAACACAAGTCCCCTCCAAGTCTCTTAGTACACCTCCCCTTGTACCATCTACTTTGAAGAAATCTATTCACATCCCCATCTTGCTAGTAGAACCTTCATGTACCCTCAAAGCCGTCAAAACCCCCGCCCTCGTCGATAGTGGTGCAGACATCAATTGCCTTGACTGGCAATTTGCTCACAAACATTGAATTCCCCTGACTCGGCTCACCAAGCCAATCCCTGTGCGAAATGTGGACCAAACCACAAACAAGAACGGTGATATCAAATTCACCACAGAACTCTACATCCACATTAGTGGAATCCTCCACCATACCACCTTCCACATCCTTCATTGTGGGAAGGAGAATGTCATCCTTGGCATGCCCTGGCTGTTACAATTTATTCCCCTTACTCACATATCTTTTTCCTCTCCGTTTGTTGTCCTCGTTGTTCCCCAGTCTTTGGTATATTCTACTATGATTACAAACACTTCTTCATTGCCACAGGCTTACCTCTGACCTACATTTGTTCCCTTTAGTCATCCTCGTTTACTCTTCATCCAATCCAACTTGGACTTTCGACCCTAGGGAGTCATTCTTGCTTACTGCTGTCCGATTCAACCTGGACTTTGTCATCATTCTTAGGATTGTTCTCTCACCTTCTTTATGATTCCATGCTGTGCATTCCATCATATATAAGGATGCATTCCCTGTACCTATTCTCCATTCTCGATCTGTGCAATCAAGCGTATCCTTGAGTCCTCCTCAGTCCGCTCTCAAGTGTGGTCCCTAGTCCTCAGTCCCTCAGTCTGCCCATTGGTGTGGTCTTCGTCCTTCATCCCTCAGTCCCTCAGTCCACCCATTGGTGTGGTCTTCATCCTTTGTCCCTCAGTCCCTCAGTCCGCCCATTGGTGTGGTCTTCATCCTTTGTCCCTCAGTCCCTCAGTCCACCCATTGGTATGGTCTTCATCCTTCATCCCTCAAGTCCGCTCTTGAGTGTATAGTTCTTAACCTTTGTCCTCCTCAGCTGAGTTGTACCTCTTCGTGAGCGTCCTGCTGTAGGAGCCTTAGTCTGATCCCTCAAGGTACACCCTGCATAACAGATCATTTGCAATGACCCTAGTCAATCCTAGTCATTGTGACTCACCATGCACAGCCACAGATCTGCTGATTCACAATTCCCATACATGGACATCTGAAACACCTCAGGCACTGCCATGCACTGCCACGCACAGCCTCATTTCACCTTGCTGTTACCACATGATCGACCTCATGTCAATCCCATGACCCCTGTCCATATGGTCCACTCTCACACTATTGTCCTCCCTTCAAACACATGTTTCCCTCATGTCCACTTGACTCTACACGACTCACCTTGACTCCTAATGACTCCAGTAAGCACAGGATATCATTAGATTTAGTGTACATGCATGTAAACAATAGAATAGTATATAAGGGATGACCCCAGCTCATCAAGGACCTAGTCTTGTCCTCTTGAGTTTCCCCACTCACTCTTGACACTAGGCTCACCCTCTACTTGCTTCCTAATAACTGCTTACTCTAGCTAGCCTAGTAAGTGGTTGTTTCAGGAGCAATGATGGAATGGATGGGAGTAGGCCTAGTGATTATATTGCCTAGGCTTCAGACCTCCTCGGGATTAACCATGTGGTTGTTATCTCTGAGGTAGTACCCAAAGAAAAGACATTGGTGGTGCAGAGCAGGGAAGTGAGATTGGACAGCAGGTGAATGTGACCAGATCTCTGGATCTCCGGGGCTTGCAATGTCTGGTAGTGGTTCTACTCACTAATGTGGTATCCTAGATCTCAACAGGATGATCTAGATCGTCCACAATGTGGATGTCTATCAACTGTTGGTCAGTATTTGTACTGTTTCCTTGGAGAAAGGAAAAAGGAAAATCCCAGATTGTATCACCCCTTAATACCACTGTGGTAGGGTTATACTCATTGGTCCATCCTATGTTGTTCATAGCATGGGCAGCAGTCCACATGGCTAATTTCCTTGAAAGAATCTCCAATAGAGATTGTTCCCCAACAGCATTTTTAATGCGTCTACAAAGAGCCTCAAGCTCTGCTAGCACCTCAGATCAAGTATGCATTGAAGATATCAGGTGACAGTAATCTTTGCAAAGTGATCTAGGTGGGGCTCATAACCTAATGAGAGTGGGGGAGAATGTAATAGCGGATATTGGGCACTAGCACCAATACCACTCTCACTTAGGGTGTAGCAATGAAGGGATGGTGCACAGTGTGAGACTCACTGTACTAGCAGGGTTTCTCCTTGGTAGAGAGTATCAGTACCCTGGATGAGTACTATGGTGCACAGAGATAAGATAGAGTTTAGTGGGGATTAGCCTTAGGTGAGGTAATGGAGGAAATGAAGTCAGGGGAACTCTATTGAGTGAGTTACAGCATTGAGTACATTACATGTTGTTTATATAGGTTACATAAAGTGGAGTTTGAACCCTAAGCATGAGTCATGTTGAGTCAGATTGACTCACAGTGACTCATAACCAGTCATGTGATCTGGTTGTGACTCATATGGAGTCAGTATGAGTCATTATGACTCATAGTTGTTGTAGAACGTTCCTGTATGACATCATGTACAGCCTTATGACTCACATTGAGTCATGGTGAGTCATACTGAGTCATAATGAGTCATCCCTTGAAAATCTCTAAGGGACTATTATGTCCATTAGGTTATGATGTCTAATAGTGATCCTATTAGTCAGTCCTAATGTGGACTGATGTGTCAGTCCAATAGTTAGTCCAATAATCAGTCCAGTAGTCAGTCTGGTTATTATTCCGGAATATATCTGGAATACCAGAATGATAATATCACTACTGGATTACCTTTTATGTTATCTGGAATATGTTCAGTGATATCTGGACTTGCTTTGGACATCCAGATTAAACATCTGGTAGTGCAAATTCCTATCAGACTTTGACAGAAGAAGCCCAATCCTTGTCTGCTAGGTTTATGCTTGTCCCTACCTGGGCCAAGCATAACATGAGTCAAGGTGAGTTGTGACAAGTCATGAAGAGTCAGAAGGAGTCAAAGAAGCAGGAAATGAGTCA
>JBBPTA010000165.1:0-12613 GCA_038093915.1 Boletellus aff. emodensis
GTCGAGGGACGTTCCTATTGGGTCACGCAGACGTTCCAGGGCTAGCCACCCGCAGGCCATGGACTCGGCAGTTGCGGGGATTGCTGCGCACGTGGGGGAACCAGGGACGGGCGGCGGCGGGAATGCGCGGGGAAAGCCGATGCGACGGAAAGTGCCGGTGGCGAATTTAAAGGAAGGGCGGGCCGGCGAGTGGCGAGCGCAGGGCTGGGGCGGCATCTGTGTGGGACGTAACACGGTGTAACGCGGTGCCATCAGTGTAACAGCATGCTCCTGCCAAACCGGGATCCATGGACCGCCCGAGGCGCCGCGGTTGGCTAGCCGATGGACATGTCTGATCACATAATCAGAGGTAACAGCGGGATTTGTAAAAAAAATACAGAAGGCATATTTTCGGGAAATCCGGGACGCAAAATTCAGAGCGGCACTTCCGCATTCGGAAGCCGTGTTTGAACGGTGCGATGCGAATCAGCAAATCAAATATTAGGACGGCCTTTTCCACCTCTCTCTCTGCCTCTCCCCCCTCGCCGCCACGTCCCCGCCCCCACCTCCACTCGTCCGTTCCACCGCTTCCATCGTTGTGGCTGTCGTTATTGTCGTGAGTCCTTCCATTCCATTCTCGTCTGTCCTTTGTTTGTCTCACCCACCTTGTCCTCGCCCTTTATATCCCAGCCCCCCGCTTCCCCTCCCCACAATGGACGTCAACTACGACGAGGCTTGGTGTCCCGCCTGCGACAGGCAGATCATGCCAAAGCGCTTCACCGTCACCGTCTCTCCCGAGCAACCCCCCGCACCCACCACCGCACACCCAGCTTCTCGTAAGTCTCGATCTATTCTTGGCCGCCGTCGCTCACGCGTCCTCCAGCTCCAAAAAACCACCAGGGCGACACCAACGCACGCATATCCCGCACAAAGACGGGCACCATACGCGCCAAACCCCCAGGCCTCGTCCAGGGCACTGGCCGCACAAAACCAAACGTTGCACTACCCCAGCCGCAGGCCAAGCCTGCCCCGCCAACCAAGCTCCGTACCGTCATCGATCAAGGGCCCATCCCCCTTTATTGTTCCGACGACTGCAGGATGGCCGAGTTGAGCAGGTTCAGCGGTACTCTTCCCATCAACTACCACCCAGACCGCGCCTCGCCTCCTCTGCCACCCGTCCCCCACAACTCCTTTGAGCATCCCATCTCTTGTGATTCCGAGGACGAGTCTAGCAGTGGCTCGTCACTCGACTCGTGCCCCTCGTCCTCGTCCGACCTTCCTCCCGTCTCTCCCAGCATCGCCATCCTCGCCGCAATGTATGATTTTCCTCCATTGCCTCCTCCCCCGCCCGTTCTTCCAGTCCAGTCCACTGCCTCAGCTGAGCCCGAGTTCCGCAACGACTATCAGGGCGGTGTCATGATGGCCGCTAAGCGGATCCAGGCCGCCCTCTGCGCGGATCCTCCCATCAAGCGATGTGCGCCAAGAAATGGGTTACCTCCCCCTCAGAAACCTATTCCCGGCTGGACAGACGGTAGCGATGCCTGGCGCGAATCTGTGTATTCGTTTTCTCCCCGCTCAGATCCCATTCCAGTCGTCGGTGTCGTGAGCCACAGCTCTTTTGCTGCCACTTCGAGCACGGGCGTCCAGTGGACATCCAACGATCTGGTGACATCAACTTCTTCCTCCTCGTTCCCCGTGCAGTCTCAAATGTCGCAACTCCTTCCTCGCTCGAGCCAGTCCTACACCGACCAACTGTACGCTAAATATTCGCTTCCTCTATCTCGGCGGTGTGAGTCCCGGTCCGCGCTCTTCCCTCCCACAACCTCTTCCACGGCAGCTTGCGCCCCTCCATTGTCCCCCACGTCGACATCCTCTCGTCGTCGTCGGGAAACACCCCTGGTAAAGGCAGGTGCCGAGGGTCGCCTGCTCGTCCCCAACGTCACCCTGCGAGCACACAGTGCATCTAGCCAGAGCCTCTCTTCCACGAGTCTGTGCAGTCCTCTCAGCCGCTACCCTAGCGAGATCAGTGAGGATAGCATATGGAGCGAACAGCGAAGCACGGTGTCGTCGCGGCCCCAAGTCCAAGGTATGGTACAAACACCGCGTGCGCTATCAATGCTCATTGCGTTTCAGTTCGCTCGTGGTCGTATGATAACATGAAAACATACCCCGTCATGATGCCTCCGAAGAAGAAGGAGAAGCGCATTGAAACTCGTCTTGTTGATGGGAACGTCCAAGAGGTCGAAGTCGAGGTTGAAGTCGTCCAGCCTCTCAAACGTCTCTTTCTCTTCCATGGAAAAGAAACTAGCCCGGAACGAAAGTGGTAGATGATATCCGAAACGTCTTTGCCATTGGAGCACCTTATACCCAGATCGCATCCACGGAGCGACGACGATGGTTACACCACCAATCCACGACACATACCCTGACCTATCAGACCTCTCTCACTCTCACTCGCATTTCTCCTCAGCACTATGCACGAACGCACTCTTGCATGACCACCATCCGCACATTACGACCTCGTCGTTTCTCCTAATCGCGCCACATCTCCACCTTTGACTTTGGCAACGCCATAATGCCTCGGTCGCTCTTGCGACCAAATGTCTCGCAGTTTTGTGCCATACGCCTGTAGTTGATAATTTTTCTCTTCGTTTCAGTTGTGTACATTTGTACTACCAGTTGCGCATTTACGTTACTAGTTAGCTTATGGAGCTTGGACTAATAGTGTTCTTATTTGGGGTCATTGGCATCGAGTCTTGTTTGGGTTGGACGGCGCATACTCGATTGGAGGGCTAATGATTGTGCTATTGTTTCTAGTATCTTTCTCTTCTTTTTCCTTATGATTTTATATTCTTGGCGCTTGACGATACGCTATCGCATTGCATCGGTTTGTTGTAGGTAGCACTGTACAACGTACATGTTTCAGGTCCAATTTCAGGGATAATGAACTTTCGGCCGATGCGTGCCCTTGACGATGGTGGCGACAGGCGAAATTTGCGCCAGCACATGTGCACAGAGGACAAAGTTGGGCGATGTGGACTCGTCCTGCGGGCGTCCGCGAGTGCTTCTGTTCCGTGCATGTCTAGATCCGTCCAGTGCTGGTCGGCGCAAGACGAGTGCGCTCAGGCCTGCCAAATGCCTCACACAGCCTTACCCCATGCCCCACACCTGCACCGTGCAGCATGTCGGCGGAGGCGGCCATCTTCGTAGCGTCAAGTCGTACAGACACGTCCACAGCATGTGGTCGCATTTACGCCTTTGAATCCGCAGCACTTGGCGAGCCATGCGACCCCAAGATGAGCGAGTGGGGCGTGGATATCTAGATTCTTTGCCTTCTGGGGCTGCCCAGTCCGCCTGCGTAGACTCATCTCCGCTGGGCGACGCATGCCACACTGGGTCCATATGCCTCAGACCGTCAGCGACGGATGTGCCTCGTGGCCGAAATATCACAAGGCTGTCGCTGGCCGATAGCCGCAGTCGCCCGAGATCCAGGCGTCGCCATAGAATGGATGCACGAGCATGGACGCAAGGCAGCATGAATTTGTCTCGCACTGTGTGGGCTGGCGCACACAGACAGGCAGGCTCTTGGCATGTCCCCACAGCATCACGCGCGCCACTTATTTTACTTGCGTATGAAACCGTCTCCATGTCAATGAATCCACCTTTCCGTCTCCGTCCGCCCTCGTAGCGCGGCCACGACGAGGCAGACCCGGGACAGGTCGCACGATCGCGGGCGAAAAAAAAAACACATGGCAGGGGATGGCGTCCATCGCGGAACTTGACACGACGTCGGAACAAGCGTTCCGACGTTTCGCTGCTTATCGGGTGCGCTTTCCTGTCCGGAGATCTAGGCGCGTGCCGAGCGGACCAGAACACACTTTGGAAACTCCCCCGGGTCGGGTGAACACGCCCCGATTCCAGGACCTGGCAAGGGCCGTCCCACCGTGTGTGCGGCCAGCGTCCGTGGGCGCGCCCTTGCCATCAACTCGCACAAAGTGCGAGGCTTCTCGGCAAGCGGCCAGCGGGGCCCGCGGACCTCACAGCGTGTCCACGCTTTATTGGCGCGTCGGCGCAGAGAACGCTCCGCTGGTGGGCTCTTCCTTTTTCTGCATGGCCCACGGCTGTGCGGGTGTGGGGCACCCTGAGGCGAGGAATCGCACGTCAGAGCGTGCCCACACGTGTGCCTCTGAAGGGTCCAGGGTGCGCCGTAATGCGAGAGCGTCACGAAAATCATGCAAGAGAACGTGACGGCATCATGAAGTGGATAACCTGGGGTGATCTCACGACGTGTCGTGCGCGCAAGAGGTGCTTTCGGGCATTATCAAGGGCAGCGTGGTAGCCTGGATGTGGGGCTGGCGCCGCGCTCCAAGCAAGGGACCGAGGTACACAGGGACCTGGCCTTGTCTGTGGGCGAGATCGAGACGCTTTAAGGACTCACCGCGGCAATTGCCGTGTGCAGGTAATGTTGTCATTGGCAACTGCTGCGTGGGGAAAACATGGCTGGCGTCTGCAGTTACCATCTCTCGGTCCCACAGGGTCGCTCTTCCCCAAATGACCGCGGAAAGACCCAGGGACTCATAAGGCTAAAGCAATCGTGGGCAGAAGAGGCCTGTCGTGCCTGCAACCTGAAATAGACAGATGTAGCTGGTGTCAGGCAGGCTGTCGCATTGGGGAACATGCTCGTATAAAGCCAGAGTACGCTCTCAATCGCGAGAAACTCCGACCAGAGACCCTTGGCAAGAGAACGCAACGACAGAATGCCTCAGAGCTGTCAGCCTGAGCATCCATCCCTTCACTCGACGGCCTGCCTTCTCCGACCACACATCCTGGTCACGTGTCCGGGGTATTCGCTTCTCTGTTGTCGATGTAAAAGCTTGGCCAGACGATCATTCAATGACGTCTGCCATGACCCAGGGCCCACCGAGCCCGGTTGTCTTCCGAGGGATAGTCGACGTGTGTAGCCGTTTGCGTGGGTTCTCCGCATATGACCTCAGTACGCAGCCGCGCTCTTAAAAGCCAAGCATGCGTAGTGACAATTCCTGCGAAAAATCGACGGCTCGACCTAGCATAAAGTCGGCTGGACGTCCCTGCATTGGCCTTCGCAGCGAGGTCGAGGTGCATCAGCAGATGATGGGTGTTTGCGGGTTTCGCTGGTGGCATTCAAGAAATCAGGATCCTTGTTGTAAGCCCCTAGCTCGCTAGAGGTCGTCTGCTTCCGAAGGTTGTATTTGTCTGAAGCAAACAAATAGTACCCTTTCTGGTTGTAGCAGGCTCGAGCGTGGAGGCTTGAACACGCTCGCCCGTTCCCCCGCACAGAGCCCCTGGCTAGGGTCCCTCGCTGCCGGGCAGTGGACCGACCGTGTTCTGACTCTTGTGCGTGCTTGTGCCTTTGCGTATCTAGCGCTGGGCCATGCCAGTACGATGTCGCCCTGTCTAAATCTGCTCGCTCTCTTTTTCGGCCAGCGATGATAATCTCATCACCCCCGCATTGGCATGGGCGAGATAGCCTTCAATCGATAACTCGATTTCGCACGTTCAGGTGTCCTCCGCGACCACTGGCAGCCCGGGCGGTGCTTGGCGGCGTGGCGCCTCGAGATTGGGCCGAGGACGGTGCTGCACCCGCTGCTGGCCAGACGCGATGAAATCATGATAGTGAATCGCATCGACATCGATAACCCATCTATACAGTCGTCGTGCGGGCCCAGACACCAGATTTCGGATCAAGATCCGCACTCCGCCCCTCCCCGCCGCTATAAGTGATCGCCTCGCTCCCTATCCTCCACTCCACCGTGTCTTGGGTCTTCGATCTTGCATACAATGGTGAGCCCCGCTGTATCATGCCCGCTCGCCCCAACACAGCGTCCTAGGGCGTCACCATCGAGACGATCACTCCTGGCGATGGCCGCACCTTCCCGAAACCTGGCGGTACGTCCCACCGTTACGCCAGCAATCCCAGACAGGATCGCACTGACATCGAAATAGATAAAGTGATAATTCACTATGTCGGTACGCTCCAGGACGGCACAAAGTTCGACTCCAGTAGGGACCGGTACGTCCCTGCTCAGCGCTGCTCGTAACGTGCTGATCTCGTCGGTTGTCAGCGGTGTTCCTTTCGGTACCGAGATTGGTGTTGGAAAGGTGATCAAAGGATGGGACGATGGTGAGTGATCAGATCCCCTTGAGGATCCCTCCAGGCTTCACCTCCCCATAGGCGTCCCACAGTTGTCGCTCGGTCAGAAGGCAATACTCAACATAACCTCGGATTATGTATGTCCCAGACCTCTGTCTTGAGCACCCTTTTTCTCTTTTCTGATGCCACACAGGCTTACGGCGCTCGCGGCTTCCCCCCTGTGATTCCTCCAAACGCTGCCTTGAAATTCGAGGTGGAATTGCTCAAGATCAATTGACGACTTTGAATACGACATGTATGACAGTTATGTTCTTGGCGGTGTGCAGCTACATTGTGTCTTGTATCTCGACGATTAATTGTGTTTGTCCACCTACCCCTCGACCCTCAGAATGAGTCTCGAGCGCTGTGGGTTCCGATCATTGCAAAGTCGTATGTTTCTGTCATCAGCGCATGACGCCTCGTGTCCCACATGCTCCGAGGCATCTGTCGCAGACAATCATACTCTCAGTCTCGACGCTCGATAAACCTACTTCGGACGATCGCAGTATATCTGCAACTCCACAATTCAATCACTTGACCAAGGACGAACTGGCGGTCACAGTCGTCCACGACAAGCGCAACAAGTCTCACAATTATCCGGGAGGGCGGCGAGGACAGTGCAATTAACCTACTTATAAAGACCAGTCGACCGTGAGTGGCTCAGGCTATTAGGAACGTCGTCGGAACCGGAACCTCCACCATGTCCTCATTGTCCTCATCATCGCCTGGCCCTGGACCGTCGCCTGCCACCTGGGAGGTGAGCGTGTCAGACGTGGCAGTCCGCCGGAGGTCCTCCAGGTTATGGGATAATTCGTCCTCGCCAACATCCGCGAGTTCCGCCAGCTGCGCGGCCAGAAGCACAAGTTGTGCTTGCAACGCTGCTCTTTGCTCAGCATCGAGCTCCGTCGAACTCCCGGCGCCGTCGGGGCAAGCGACAGCTGATTCCTCAGGAGCGCCGAAAGCAGACGATGGCTTATCAGGATCATCGGCAGAAGCTCGCTGGCTGTTAGAACTGGCAGACGTCGACGATTCGCCTGCCTTGTTTTCCTCATTCGAGATCTGGAAAAGCTGCCCAAAGTTGATAGCTTTCAGAATGTTCTGTGCGGCTTCCCATGCGTCGCTGCCTTCTCCTGTCTCGTGATCAACAGCATCCGCGGCTTGCTTCTGAGAAGTTATCCCCAAGCTGTCTCGGGGAGCCGAAGAATGCGCAGTGCCTGGGATGCCTTGATATGGATATCCGAAAGGATACCCGCCATATCCTGGGGGTTGCCCAGGAGGGGGAGGGCGAGTTTGCAAATTGGTAACTCCGGGAGGAACGAGGGGAGCGTGCGTGAATGGTGACGACGGCGGTTGTGGACCAGGCAGCGAAGTTTGCGCAAGGGTTTGCGGGCGACGCGTCGTCCGCCTGGAAGTCTGGGTTGAACCTGAACTAAGCAAACGCCCATCCGGAATCAGTACCTTGCCCACGTACATTACCACCCTCCCAATTTTCGTTCAACCGATACTTGCCGTTGCTCCCCTTTTCCAGGCGACCCCGCTTGTAGGCCTTTTGTAAGGCTTGACTAGCAGAGGGACGAAAATTCATTTGGAGAGGATAGTGCATCGCCATCCAGCTGAACAAATTCTTTGGTGCACATCCTTCCGGATCACTGGAATCTAGGAGTGCTTCCACGATCATTTCCTCATAGCTTGGAAGATCATCGAGACTGTTGAGCGAGGATGGTTCCGGAGCAGAATGGGGTGGATGGACGAGTGGTGTATTGGTGAACAATGGCGGATGAAGTGCCGCCGGGCTGGCTGGGTACAGCGCAGGTGGTTGGGGATACGAGGGGTAAGGGTGCGGGTAGCCATACGCCGCATGGGGTGAGGTATAGTAGGAAGTATGTGGATAAGTAGGATGGTAGTACGGCTGATGAGGATAGTGAGGACCTGGAGTTGCTGGAGGGACCTGTGGTGTGGCAGGTTGCGAGACGGACGCTGCACTCGCGGAGGAGTGGGCCGAGTCGGATGCCGACTGCTGTGATGAACTCGCCTGGGGTTGTGTTGCCTTTTCTCCCGGTGACCCATCGAGAACAGGAGCGGAGGCCTTGGATGGCGTATCCTGCTCTGGAGGGGACGCCTGAGCGTTCTGGGCCAATATGGAGGCGATGGCGGCACGGATATCATACGGCCATACCGAGCTCTTTACATGCAGAGGTGCGCTGGCTTCAAAGGTGAGGCAGATGTCAATCACCTGCTGTGGGGGGAGCAGCGCTAGGTATTGCCTTTTGATGGCGTAGATTTCAGCCTCTGTTGTTACGCGTATGAGGCTGGTGTTGGATCGCACTGGACGTATGGATGCCTACCAGACAATGGTTGGTAGCCATTTTGCGGCGGAGGTGGAACAAACGTCGTTGATGCTGTATGCATCGTTCCGGAGCAGCTGCATAGTTTTTCGCCCAAAGTTTATGTAGTCGATCAACACGGCTGCTACTCTAACCTCTACATACGGCCCGTCGTGTCCTCTAGTCGGCCTTTTGCAGCGGTGGGCTGCTGGCTTTATCCCCCTGGGCAAGGGCGGCCTCCTCGGGAGACAGGGAGAGAATGGATTGCTTATACTTGGATACCCATCTGCGCAACTAGAAGCGTGTCAATCTATGTTGACTCGGAGATCCAGACGGCCGAACGTGCAACTCACCGGCGTAAAGATGTGTTCCCGCTCGCCCCAGTCCGCGAGGAATGCACAGTAGAGGAGTGTAACTATGATCGAATGAGCGCTGTCGTCGCTACGGTAGACGGGCTCGGGATGGCCTCACGAGGTATCGCAGTGTATGTTAGGAAGCGAGAGCCCGAGTACACCCAAGGCGGCCGAAAGTCACCATCGTCGTCTTCGGCGGACCGCCGGTCCTGCAATGTCTTCGTGGAGGCATATCTGGCCACCCTCCGCTGGGTGAGCCGCTTGAAAGACGGGTAGAGTCGCCCCACCCCGTGCATGAGACTAGCGAGTTCGATTGAATGTCCGTCTAGACACCAATCGTCACTTTAGACAACTGCAACAATTGTGCTTCTTCGTCACGAACAAAATCATCAACGCTCGTCGTCCTTGGCGGTCCTCACCCGTGTGCACTCCACCTGGCCTATTGGCTTAGACATGTGGGTCGCCTCCCACTGGCCTCGGTGGGGTTAACGCGATGCCGTGCCCAAGTTGAACACGACAGACGTCACTCGAGGTTTCGACGACCATCCCTCACTGAGGTTGCTTATGGTTCCGTAGTACGTTTCAGCGGATGGACCAGTCCTCTGCAATCCGTCCGCTTGCTCTGCTCGGACTAGACTTGAAATTTAAGCAAAGACCCTGGCATGCTTTACAGCAATCATCCAGCGCACGCGAGCCTGAAGAAGAGGGCGGAAGCTCGCACGAGAGTTGGGCGACCAAGGTACCTCAAAATGTGCTCGTTATGCGCTGAAGTGTTGATCTCGAATATTTCACACCAGTATCTTGACCCTCCATTGGACTTGTCAAGATAGTTGGTTCACCACCCAGGTCCTCGACAGACGTGGGTCATTTGCATGTCTACCTGTCCGAATCTGGCATCTATATAGACTGGCTCACCACGTCGATCCGTCTTCAAGAGAAGTCTACAACCGGCGGGCGTCACAACTTTCTCTGTCTGCGCCTTCCTTGCTTTTGCTCAGAGTGTCATGACACGGGCTGCGAGAACCCTAACGTTTCCCTGGCAATGCATTATGCTCCCGACGGCATCAGTGGACGCCAAGCGACGTACTCACCTCTCTCATGTACTTCCTGTAAGTGAGAGGTCTCCCCTGGCGGCCGATTGGGTCGGAAAAAAAAAGAAAGAAAGAAAAATCTATCGATGTCAACTATCTCGATCTTGCGATGGATGCGTCGGGCGGTGGCTGTTTGGGGGTACGTCTTGTCCGGCGCAGTCCTAAAAGCCAACAGATTCTCAGCGTCTCGCATCCTTGAACCTCGACTAAACTAGGTTGAACTAGGGACGAGCCACTTCCGATGTTCCACAGAAGCGAGAGAGCAAAGGATTACTGTTAACGATAACACCTGGTCGCAGTATTCCTATGTCACGCCGTTCTCCCGCTCGTCTATGGCAAGCGCGCACCTGTCTTCTGTTTAGACACCGGGGAGGGGTGAGAGTGAACTGTCAAAACACTGGTGCCTTGACAAATAATACCGAGATTGATCCCCGTCAGTCAGGCCACAGAGCAGCGTTACTGCTGAGCCTCAGCTCCACATCATAGCCGCACTCATAGCCGTACTTTCGCCGATTCCCCGCCAGGTCAACAGCTTGAAGGCTCTCGTACGCGTTCCGTTGTTAAACCCGGAATGAGACCGTGTCAACAATCCATCAGGATTGGTGGAAGCCCCGCTATCATCACCAACCACGAAAGTTGGGATTGATTCCCAGTCAGACACGCCAGATACAGGGGTATAGCGATGTCGGGCGGGCTGCCTTTTTGATCTGCCAGGCGTTTGGGCGGGCCACCACAACTCTTATGTTTGTCACGATCATACCGGAGCGCATCATTCCTATTACCGCATGGCGATACGGCACTACGGAGACAAACAATCTTCGCGGTTGATGCGGCTGATACACCGGAGGTATCCAACATTTTGGCGACTATTAGCGGTCGCGTGGGATTGGCAGCATCTGTGACCGCCACTGTCAGCGACACTACTTTTTAGCCCTGGATTGCGGGACGCTACAGTACAAAGTGGTGCGAAACGAGCCTCTGTGCGATAGCTACTAACATTGTATGTCCTCCCTGAGCCTACGGTGGGTGTCACTTTGATTATCTCCGTAAATACGTCCTTTTCTTAAAAATGGCGTGTTGAGACACCAAGTATGAAGAGAAGACGTGCGGGATGTCAAGTTGAATCTAGCACAGCTAGTGTACCTTTCGACCAGGCTATACACAAATTAATCACTTCCGTTGAACAAGCTCGCTACCTGCACGACTGTCCCCAGAAGGGCACCAATGGCTGGCACCAAATCCTCCAAGATTTCATGCAAGCACCCCGGGTCTAGCTCGCGATACCTTTCATACTCCGCACTTTGGCGGGTTAGATTTGTTTCATAAGGCTCATCCCCTTCGTGTGGTCCGCATTAGCGCCGGGGAGCAACCGTACCCGAACTTCGACGACGACGAGTTTTCCAGAAGCGCATGTTCGAGCGAGCGTCACCAAACGTGCTGTAAAGAGGTTACGCGACTGACGGCAAACTAGTCTGGCCACTGGCTCGTTCGGTCCGATGCCATCGGGATTCGCCGTGCGCCGCGCGACCCACCGAGAGGACATTTATCGTGGTCAGCGATCACCGCGAGAGCACGGCCCAAGGTGTTTGGGCTGTCAGACGCCTCGCAGGGGTGGGATAATGCGATGTAGGACGATCACCGCGGACATTGAGCCCATGATATCGTCAAGGTACCGCGCAGTCTTGGATACACTTGTCACTCAGCCACTGGCAAGAGGCCGATCTCAGAGAGCGCATCGGTGTCCGCTGATGCACAGGGGACATGACTCATGACTCGTTGACTTGTCGCTGATTGAGCGGTGCTCGGATTGGGCGGTTCCTTGGCTTGTTCGGCACAGTTAGCATCTATCATGAGCGTTGTTTCGAATGATGCGGGAAGAGAACCAGCTGGGCGGCAGGCAGAACACGTCTGTAGAATCCCAGGGTCCGGGCCTCCAGATGGGGATGTTAATGAAATGATATGAGCGACATTAATCTGGAGATGGACGATAGCCCACACTAGGCCAATGGAGAGTCGACACGGAACGCTTGGTTGGTCAGTTACATTCCTATTCCAGGGGATAGAAAACGTTCTGGTATCTTGGGGTCTATATTCTACGTAAACACGGGAGTGGATGCGACCATGGAATAGTCTCGGGTGGCCCTCATTGGGATCCCAACTTGAAGATCGGCTTTCAGGGCGATAACCTATCGATCATCCAACGCGCTTCCTCATCGGAAGATCCCTCGACGCGTAGGTATCGGACCCGATCGTGAAGACGGGATGGTTTTCCGAGCCAAAACTCCATTTCACTGATGGGAGTCAGCGCCGGGTGTTCACTAGAGACTTGCACCGTCACCTTGGGAGAACCCTCCAGCCACCCCAGAAATCTGGGAGGGGGATCTTTGCATCTGTGCTCTCGTCGGCCAGGTATCGATTGTGAAGTCGCTCAAGTCTCTCTTGCAGGTCGTTTTCTCCGATGACGGTGCTTTGCTTGCTAGCTAATGCGCCAAGCTGACTGCCGATAGGGCGACTCTGGAAGTACTCTTCACTTTCCTCTCTGCCTAGTCTTTCTACCTTGCCTACTATCCTGATCTGCCTCGATATCTCTCTCCAGAAGAAGAGCAAGGCTGCATAGGGGTTCCGGTCGAGCTCCTGAGACTTGCGAGAGGTATAATTGGTGTAAAAGACAAAGCCCCGTTTGTCTAGCTGCTTAAG
>JBBPTA010000166.1:0-23406 GCA_038093915.1 Boletellus aff. emodensis
ACGCCGGATGTGACGCGGGTCGCACATACACCATCCCTAGCCGGTCTTCAAAATGTCGTTGGGCCGTGCGGTTGCGCGGTGACTCAAACGCATCCGCAGCCGATCTTGGCACGGTGAGTCAGTGGGTAGCCCGGGGGGTGTGTACCAGAGCGTGACCAGGCACGTTGATTCGCGCGAGCGCTGTATACCCTGCATGACTCCGAATTGACGAGCGGGTTGCGCTGTGCACGCGCATACGGTGGGGCGGGGGCACCATCCAGTCATGGGTTCTGCGCAGCAAGTCGTGCAACACAAGGCCCGCCTGCCCAACGCGATCAGATACCAATGCATTGTAGCCAACCCGGAGGGTTACGCCGCGACCCGCCCTGTCCCTATCGTCGGACACCGCTCCAAGTTTGAAATCTGACCTTGATGTCGCATCCAGCCGCCAAGGCTTTCACGGAGCCGCCCGTCCGCTCGAGTATTAAACTAAACGTGACGCTCGACGGGGAGAGTCGGCCTGAAATGGATGGCATTCATGGCAGGGCTTGTTGTACCTTGCAATCTGACACGTACTGCCCCAGATCCGGGGCTTGACGTCCGACGTCTCGGGCGTGGCTCTCGGATTGTGTACCTCAGCGGCACGGTCCTGTTCTAACAGTACGTGGATGTGCGTCTGTCAGCGACTGTCCTCGTGTTTTAATCTCGACTCACAACGCTTGCACGAGGCGACGGGGAGGCCCCGTCATGCAAATAGGACCGCACTCGCATATGTGTATAAAAGAGCAAACCACTGCGGACTGTGATCGTCAAGACACGGAACGTCGCTAAAAGCGCCGACACCATATGCGTGCAGCTGAAAGCGACTTGCCTCTGTCTCACCGTTCTCCTTTCAATCGGGACCGTGCAAGCGATCCCCGTGGACCTTGCCAAACGCGCCAGGCCGGAGACCGAATCCACGTACGGCGTCCCGGAATCCGGTCGACAGCAAAAAAAAAAGCTGATGCCCGGGTTGGTTGAGTAAGACCGGGTCGCCCGCCCATTATATTACCCTGTTTCAGTCGCTCCTCGAGTGACCCAAGTCTCGTCATTGTCGTCTCCTACTGTTGTCGTCAACCAGTCACAAGCAGCCAGTGGATGTGCTCAGAATCGAACCTTGTTCCCCAGCAATCGCCTCGCACGACTTGTTACGATCTGAATCCATCCAAACTCTTCCTTCCAGTCAGTCAGCGAGGGCGAACCATCCTGCATGAATATGGCGACACCTGTTTGTGACGATGATGACACCGTAGCTTGGATGAAATCGTGTCAGTCTTTGACGCTCGAGCGTCACTCGCGCGACTCCCACTGTACGAAGCGTACTCACTCCTGCAACGTGGCGACTTCACCTCGAAACAAAACAAGACAGAAGAAGCCCTGGCGGTCTCTCTGAACCAGGATTTAGGATCGCGCATCCCCGAGGAGTCGCGAACGAGGGTGAGGATACTATCAGGGTTTGTAGTATCGCCCTGGGTAACAATGCGGAGTTAGACCATCGTGCCGATGAAGGATGGAGGGAACGGCACGAAAATAGGAGAAAGCACCGCGCAAGACCTCGAGTTCGGCCTATGCAGAAGTTCAAAGGCAGTTATGACTGACCGATTTGCCGAACAGGAGGGAAAAGAGTATGGTTTTCACCCATAACACCACACGAGCGTGTAACCCATCCAAGGAAAGAAATAAGCATACAACGAGAAACGATTCAGCATACAGAGATGAGGTTCCAAAGGAGGAAAAGAAAAGCAAACCACCGCAGCTACGGGTGCGGAACAAGCAGGAACTCATCACAACACCGGGGACGACGTGTGCGACCCGCACAGCACGAGCATCCCCGATCAGCATCAACAACGAACACAAGCACCGAACGTCACCGCGTGGGGCTTCGGCCAAAAGTTGTTGTGCGCGGTAACGAGCCGGCCACGCGGCGCGATCGAACCACCTGGTGCGGCGTTGGTTCTACGCAGGTGCGCGTGTGGAGGAACGGTCATGAACATGAATATGAACTATAGACCGTCGGATGATCAAGAGAATACGGACATGGCCTTGGGGTCATGAGCATGGGTAGAAGTGGCACAAAGAACAGGTACACGCACAAACGAGTGAGCCTCGCGGGTGAGAGTGAGAGAATTAAGTGCGCTTTGTAAGTTCATCTGACCTGTGCGATATCCACGATGGTTACACGTGCAGGTCCGAGTTCTCCGACCTGTCAGAAAACCTGTGCGCTTTCATGGGACACGCGCTTCGCCTGGGACACGTGTACCAAATTTTCCCGGTGTGGTTTGGAGGAGTGATGCTTGATCGGGGAAGGTTCAGTACACGGTCACCGATGTCGACATGGCAGCTAAGATAATGAGAGAGTCGCACCGTCGGCGTAGGGCAAGTGGGGTTGATTGCAAAGCCGGGTGCATCGGACTAAATTGGACGGTATCCACCCATCGACAATGGTATAAAAAACAGATAGCCTAGAAGTAATCTGAGCGGAAACAAACGTCCGAAGACGAAGGCACAGCGACGGCGAACAAAATGAGGAAAGGCGGGGCTGGTAGCTACAAGGTCGGCGGAAGGGACCGTGGTTGTGGATGGGAAACCGAAATTTCGTACGCGTTCATGTCACGTGAACGCATCAAACAACATCCGTCAACCGAGCACAAAGGCGTAATCCCGACTTCAGTGACCTGACATCGATAGTTACTGGAACGCTTTTCACATATTTTTGTCCAGCGCTCAGATAAACACTGATGAAGAGTCGTTCTACGGGTATACCTGAGAGACCCGCCGAAAACCGGTGTCGAACAGCCTGCTTCAAAGGGGGCGTGAATGTTGATACCACTAACATTGCATCATGACAATGAACACCCGTGAAACTGAAGAGATGCGACCACACGATCGGTAACTGTGTCAAGGCCCATTTAGGTAAGCATCAGCGCCCACACGTATTACGCGCATTCTATGTGTCCATCAGACCTCCTCGCTGCGGCTGCCAGCGTCCCGCCCAGACAGGGCCCCTAGTCTGAACACCGGACGAATGGTTAGATCTGGATCAGGGGCTCACGTCAGATGACGTTTTGAGTTTTTCATGGAAAGGGTGTCGAGAGTATCGTATGATATATCAAAGCCGCCCCGTCATCAGCGCGGTCACAACTTTGATACAAAATCCGTACGCTTAGGAAGCATCGAGGTCGTGATGGACTTGAAGTGGAGTTACGTATTGCCGTCTTTAAACCGGTATCCGTACGTCAAGTTATCTATACATTGTCATATCGTATTATCATATCAGTGTGTGTGGGATACTCTAAAAATGTCTACAGGGCCATCACCTTTTGTTCGACCCAATGAGAGATAACAGCGTCGGATAATAGAGACTTCCTACGGCCTATGGCCACGCGACCACCGAAGTTCCCAGAACCACCGGGGGCTTCACGATACCCGAGACGTCACGGTGTTGAGATCAATTCACGCTTCTCGGTGGGAATCGGCGCAGTCTAGAAGCCAAGACAAAAACAACGCATCGGTTATTCCATGGCGAACATGAGAAACGGAAAGAAAACACACACCCTTCATTTGCCACCGCAACATTCCGTTCCATGAGCTCCAACACGTGTGCCTCTCTAGCATACGCTGGGAAGAGAAGAACCGGTCGCATCGTCCGCACACAAACTCGCACTGCTTTCCGTGCTGTGACACCTCGTGACGCAACCGATCGTGATGCCGGGTGAATGATTCGGAACAACCCATCGTGCAGAGAAAGGTCTTTCGTGGCTTCTCCATGTGTGACTTCATGTGAAGCTGCTGCGTGTACAGGTTCTTCAAGATCCGCCGGCAAGACGTATACGGGCAAGGGTACCCCTTGTCCCTGTCTGATCTGGATTGGGCCTGAGACTCGGACCCGGAGGCACCGTTACCTGGTGAAGACGAAGTGGAAGAGG
This sequence comes from Boletellus aff. emodensis, assembly GCA_038093915.1. Taxonomy (NCBI): domain Eukaryota; kingdom Fungi; phylum Basidiomycota; class Agaricomycetes; order Boletales; family Boletaceae; genus Boletellus; species Boletellus aff. emodensis. Next base: position 3,945 of record JBBPTA010000166.1, read on the forward strand.
ATGCGCGTTTCGACGTTTTCTGGCTGTTGCCACTACCCTTGGCTCTCGATCCGGCAGATTGATCGTTCAAAACACCTGCTGGAGCCCAAGAACGATGAGGCAAGAGAGAATGAGAATTCTGTGTGGGAGTACAGGTTCCGGAAGGGATTGTGGTTGGGAAGGAAGAACACGATGCAGAGGCTTCTCCGCCGTCCTGGAATGCTAAATGATCCGTCGAACACGGTTAAGAGCTAGAACCACTGCCATGCCACTCGAAAGTTACCTTGGGGATCAACCACACTGCTTGTGGACTCCGCAGGATAAAAATGGGTAGGCTCGGTCTCTGGATTATTTGTCGGATGGACTAGGGTACTCAAATCAGCGAAGGGGTAACACACTTTCGAAGTAGCTATTCACCATGAAGGAAACTGGTGCTATGGTAGCAGTCCCCATACCCAGAAAAATCTAGTAGCTCGTGACTTGTTGTGTCTGGCCCTAAAGTTACGTCACTTAACAACGCAGGAGTGGCTATCAGCCGCAGCTTACTTGCCTTCAAACAAGTCAGAGGTAATCAAAGGCGTAGTTTCCCACACAGGCGCCACTAGACTTGATCCCTGCGACTCGGGCAACTGAGAACGCTGTTCCTGTGGTACGTCCAAAAGGGGAACGAGGTCCATTACATGTTCTTGTGATCCGCTGCCATCGGCCTGGAGGTTGTATGAACCCATAGAACCTGGATCTTGATATCCAGTTAGAAGACCGAAAAAACCTGCACTCGTCAAGGGCGGTGAGCATCACGGGGACACGCTAGTCGTCAACCTCATACCTTGATCCTGGACATCTGGACTCGATCGGGCTGACACCTCTGAGTCAGCGGAATATGCGCGGTTCTGGTCAGGTTGACCTGCCAACACCAGGGGCGCGGAAGTAAAATCGAGAGCCATAGAAAGAGTGTTCTGTTGCTTTTCCGTCCCAAGAGTATGCAGCTCAGAAATATCCGCAAGTTGGTGGGCAGGATCTATGGTGGAATTCGTACAAATGCGAAGGCATCCGTCCCAAGGTGAGCCCTGCAGAGTCAGCACCAAATCTCCCGTGCCGTCGCCGTGCTTCAGACGGGAGGGGTTCTCTTTGATTTGGTAGGAAAAATGTCCGCTTAGAGGATCGATTCCGACTTCGAGCAGAGAGTCCAGTAGGTTTGAGACAGGAATGTTGAGGAACATCTTGCACGGACGGGATCGAACAACATTGAGATCAGGGGGCTTTATAAATTACTCAGGAATGGGAAATAGTAGAAGGTCTTGGAAGCTGCAGTAAGCGGACATCGTAGATAGATCTCCACGAATGTCGCGGTTGTGAGGCAACCGGCGCGATGAAAAAGGAAAAACGCCGATTTTGTTGGCATCAACGGTTGCGTGCAATAATAGATATGATGGATAAGAACATGGGACTCGCGTTGACACTGCTGGCAGAAATAATCAACTGAGCGGAATTAAACGGGAAGGACCAAATACGCAACATGATAACGTGCAATCTTCAGCCCGCACATAGCAAGGTGCCAAGAATTGATGTTATTGTGGGTAGACCTCCAGGTAGTACCTGGACCGATTCCCCTATCGAACATTACTTCTAGTTAGCTTGTCCGAGTCTCCCGCGATGTCAGCACATTGCGATGATTATCGTGAAGACCACTGAATCAACTTCCCCCACGGTCTTCCGTATTGCCGTCAACTCGGACCGACCTCCGTGCAGAATGAAACCCCCAGATAGTGCACAAACCGTTTCCATGAACCACCCGAACGCACGCGTGGAGAACCATGGCAAACGTCCCCCGAACAACCCATGACTTGTTCCTTGGCGGAGCTAGTATCATAGTAAAAATGGAATGGAAAGCCGAGGAACAACTGGTTTATGACATACCTATTGATGGCGGTCAGTGAATCAGGGATAATCTTGCCTCGGTTGAAGTTGGTCGAGCTAGTCGAATCCTGGCCATATGAGTGGCTTCGGTCTAACTTTGGGCAAGGGTCGATCCAACCGGGAAAGACCACCAGGCCCTGCAGCCATCCCGTTGAAAGTGCTCCATACAGACAAGAGGAGACAACAGAAGCGGAGAACATGTTGTTGAATGGCCCGAAGACATTGCGGCCATGAGAATCGGGCATCGCGGACTGCATCCGATAGGCTCAAAATATCTTCACATGGTCTCGTGACTCTTCAGTAGCGGAGTGGCAAAAGAAGAGAAACTCCGATCCCTGTGACCAATTCCAGCGGTGCTCATCTTCACCAGTACTGATTCTTCACCACCTTCATCACCCCAGTCTCTCAGCGCTTGGAAGTCTTCCCGAGCGGTCGACATCAATACGTTCCTGCGAGGCCTGCCCACTCTCCGTTTCAGCCTGCGCTCCTGCAGCAATGTACTTCTCCAGTTGTTCTGAGCACCCTATTCAATGTTTATCCCGGACTCCGAGCAAGTCCAGCGATTGTCCGGATTCTTTGTGAAGATAACTTACTACGATTTACTCGCTTCTTGCGTCTGTCAATACTGAATAACATCTCCATGTGAGGAGCTCGAGGACACGACAACATCATGACACCACGACGTAACTGTAGATCTGATACAAGAAAGTGATATTTTGTCAACAGCAGGCATAGACAAAGATGAGTAGCACATAAGATGAGAATATCGAGACGTGTGGCCATGTGTCTGGTAGCAATGGGTCTACTAGTAAACAGCTGCCAGCCTCAGTCGATGGGCTGTTTCCGGTACTCGACCACAAGTTGTCTCCTTGAATGGGCTATCCCATCATTGACAATGTTCTCGACATATCGCACCTGTTCAAAGGCAGACACCGACGGAAATAAGATTAGAACTCAACTGTTGCTAATGTTCAAGTGCACTCCGGCCCAGTCTCCAGACGTCGATTGATCAAGGAAAGCCATCCAAGTACTAATGGCAGGCGACAACGGCTGGACGACACAGCTTACACCATGCGTAGCTTGTAAAGCAACGCCTTTGCCTCGGGTTATCGACGGGTGACCGAGTCGGCATGTCCTCGAGGTCGCCTCTTTCTGCTTCAAAGTAACCAAGGTTGCGCTCTGGCCACCAAGTGCCGAAGGGATCCTGAGTCCCTGACTGTGCATGGAACTTGATACTGTTGGCGAACGAACGTTCGTTCGTGAATATGTCGAAATCCGATTCATGCGCTAGAAACGAGCAGTTCCAACTTTTCGACGCACGGTCACGGTGAGCAATCAAGTTTATTGATTTTCACTGGCGCGCTCAAAGGCGCCTCAAATTGTTTCGTTGTGCAGATTTTACCTTGCCTTGCGTTCGGCTGGCGTGACTGGTACCATTTATACTTGCTACTAGTACGATTCCACTCAACCCGGTTCTCCCTGGCGACCACAGCGCTCGGCTATTCCGAACGCGAACCTAACTTGACCGTCAGGCATAATCTATTTGTGGTGGAACGACCGCCTAGGTGTACTAAGTGCAGTTCCCGACATAGCTCGAGCTTAGGAAGCATTGACGGCACTTCGAATCAGTTTGGTCAAACATGAGTGTTTTCCCGGATGCGAATCGTCTCCCACTGTTGACTCACTGTAGCTTTTCGCTCGTAAAATCAATGTTGTGAAGCCGTCTGCAAAGATCGGTCTGGAGACGGGACACCCACAGCCCAGACAGTTCGCATATTGCTCATTAGAATTGGCACATGTTCGGGATGGTTCAAATTCTCAACCATATGGAGAGAGCGGTTCCCGGCAAGTTTGACATGGCGATTGGATGGCTTGTGCTCCAGCGTTGTCATCTGCTCCGATATGGAATGGAGATACCTGATGTTGGGACTATGGAAGAGATCGTCATGGGTATATATGGTTGGTTGGCACGAACGTACCACATCGTGAAGGGGATCAGGTATACCACTTTTGTAGGTCAGCTTCTTGTTATTGGTTGCGCAGCTGACGGGTTATATTGTGGGATCCTCTCGAGGCACATATCAAACGAGGGTTTGCGCTGGGATGGCACACGAAGTATGAGGGGCAGGAGCCACTTTGATCCGTGGAGCTGAACTTCATCAGTGTCAGGTTGGATTGATATGAGCGTAGACGGAGAAGCAGATTGGAACGTGAGTAACTATTGTCTAGGTTGGGCGGGGTTGACAACCAGGCGCTGCACAGGGCTTACGACCACTACGTAGTGATTCGTTCAGGACAGCCAACGACGGAGGAAATCACGGCGGACTTTAAGAACACGTTTTCCGATCTCAGGGGCCATTTCCCACTCCTATAGCGCCGCTGCGCGACGGAGAGCTTACTTTGGACCCGGGAGAATCTCCCCTGTCGGACCCGTGAGGGGAGACCCCTTCCTTTCAACCTCCGTCAATGCATCCTGCACTTGCCATTTCCGGCACGCGCTTCCTGTCAATGAGCAGGGCCAAGTTCATGCTGGGGTACTTACGGAACATTGAGCCAACTGACACCGACCAATCGGCAACCGCCTCACTTCTGTGGATCCATCGGAAGTGGCTGTGGGCGGCCTTATTCAGAGCCGTTGGACACCGTCAGGGTGCCTAACGACTTCAGCTTTGGTGTTATCAATTCTGTGGCTCACGTATGGAGAATGACCCAACGAACATCGGGTTAGCGGCGCTGGTCATGACGCTGGAAGGTAAGTGTTCTGGAGTAATAGTGTTCCGCATAGCCCATCACACCCGTTAGATCGCACCGTTTCCTCCCCCATAATAGAATGCTTGGCCAAAGGATCCATGTATCGATCTCGTGGTGGTCTTCATGGTTGTGGCGTATCACAAAGCCGGTCAGTGTTCTTTCCCAGAGCCTTTGGAAGTGTTTTCAGATAATCCGTTTCGGTAGCCTGTGACGAGGAATCCGATGGCGTCGGGTGCCACCGCCCGGGTTCGACTGCGCCAAGAGGTATTGGATAACGCCAAGGCATGTCCCAGGGAGATCCTGTCCGCGCGCATGCATTGATACTGACCAAGAGCAGTTGCTTTCCTGTGGCCGGTCGTATCCGGTCCTCCACCGGCGAATATTGACATCGGACGTCCTTCATCAAGCTTTAAACCAGGGACTAGCTTCGCACAGGCGATAGATGACTTGGGTTGCCTCCTTAAGTGTGGTATGTTGGTGCTTACGACTTTGTTATCACCGGCGCGTGTTTAACGTCTGCGCTGGGGAGTTACAGGGCGTCTTCGTTAGACATCTCTACCCACGCTCAAGGCTTGCACGAACGCTGAACATCACTGGTGAATGCTATCCACGCCCGTTGTAGGACCAAGCCGGTCGTCTTGCTTAGATCGTCATCTGCCTGCATGTCTTCGAGTAGTCGTCACGTTCTCTCGAATTCAGGCAGGCATATCGTTTATATTTCAATGATGACTGTGGTTTCCCAAAGTGAGAACCGCACGTGTCGCACCGAAGCTCAGGCCCCGCGAGCTGGCAGGAGGGCGTGAAGATACTGTTGGTATCCAGTGATTCATGTGGTTGATGATCAAGGTGAATCCAAGTCGTGTTCAGGTTTCGTACTCTCTTCACTTCATCCCCAGGAACTTTACATCAGTCTCTGTAACCCACACTTCTGAGCCAACATATCCAGCACCTTGGCTCGTTGGAATCTCAACAGCGACTACGCCACTTTCATCACCATGAAGGTGGCTGGTTGTGAGATTATGCGCTATCATTCGGTCTCGGTAAGTGGCGCCTAACGTGTTATTTCTTGAGCCTCACCCGAACGTTTGTACTAGGCGTCGAGGATTTCAGCGAACCACGAGAGGGGCCCATTGAGGAACTAAGGTAGTGATCAAAGCAAGGGAGGCGCGCAAACGCACGGCTGTGACCATATCGCTGCTGAAACTATACAAGGGTATGGTGCCAGTCGTGTGAAACCATGACCATGTCCTGAACTCGCGTTTAAACTAGCTCCCAACATACGCTCGCATCTCCATGATATCGACGCCTCGAATGTCTTCGTTGATCTATTGCAGCGTCGGGGTAGCTCGTTGCTTGCTGCGTATGCATTGACCACGTACCTGGACTTGTCTGCCTCGCAGCTCCGAAGATTATGCATGTCTGGGCGATATGAAGCCTGAGGAACCGATCAAAGATGGCGGGAACTTTTCCGGAGTATGTTACCGCCACGCCGAGGCTGGACGACTTATATGATGCGGTGGGCCAAGGCGGGTCTTTGAGCGTATTATGCAGCATGGTATCTTGGAAAGGGAAAATCCAAGGAGGTCCTCACTAGCTTGATCTACCTGGACATCGTCAGATCTCCCAACAGGCGCCGTGGCAGCAAGGGAAAAAAATTTCATGACCCGTAGCACACCAGGAGGGAGCGTGGACCCGCCAGCTTGTCCGAGACTTCGAACTAAGAGGTTGGACTGCCTGTGGAACGCTAATTGGAGCGCGACCGCCGACCATGGTGATGATCTGGGCGGCCAACTTGGGATAGGCAAGAGGGATGAGCCGGAGGGTGCCCTGGTTAAAGGTAGGCACCCTTGGCCCATGTTCGTCTGGTAAGACTGGTCTCGATGCAAGCCTCGTTGCTAGGGGGCCATTGTCAAGGTTAGCTTTCATCCCACCCAGCTGCAGCCTCGTTGCAGTCAAATACATTTGGGGCGAACAAACGCGGCCATGAGCTACGGTCAGACTACGATAAGTTGCTGTGCTACTTTGTTATATCACAGCCCTTGAGCTTGGAATCTCGTCACTACAGTGATTCAAGTTCGTCAGTGAATCACCGATGTCAAGGCCGGGCCACGTTTACGTTTGCCGCGCAGAACTTGACTACGCACACCGTTACATCGTCACGTATCATTAGAGCCTTCTGGACAATGTTACATAGTAATATGTGGCAGTTTCACTGCGTAGTCGGCACCAGTACGCACTCGCCCCCGGGCCGACTCAAAAAAACCATGGGACGAACAATTAGCCCTTTTGCGGAAAAATTCTGTCGTGTCAGGAATGTAGCGTTGGAGTCGGACACCAGCTTGCTGTTGGAAGCAATGGACTCGACTCCCAGTTTCTCTTTCATTCCCCATTTCATGCAAGCCAAGTTGCTGGGCATTGCACAACCGGAATCTGTTGCTAATTTTAGGTACTGACCTCCCGAAGCCGAAGTCCGACCAAAGCGGTAGTAAGTACTTACTGCCAGTCGTGTCATCACTCTCATGCTCCCAAGGTGAGTTAGTCGCACAACGATTCATGGTTCATAGCGAACTGATATTCGGAGCCGAAGTTCAAGCTTCAAGCTTCAAGGCCCACAGTTGGGTGAATACGTATTACGAACTCGAACTTCACGCCCGGCCGGATCCAATGAGTTGGTAAGATTAATCATGAGAAGTTTGTTGGGGAGTGCTGGAATTTATGCCGCAGCGTGACTCTTCCGTTGCTACCGACTCGCCCGGTGCTCCGCAGAATCAAAAGTCCAATCGGCGCGTACTAAAAATGACCGGGCATGTTCACAGTGATCCTGAGCGCTCCGCCCACCCTCCAATGGACCCGGATGCAGGTGTGGAGCTGTCACTGGCTAGACCCTATGATAACCAAGGTTCGCAATGTCCGCACCATTTCCGGGTGGAGCCGTTCAATGATACATGCTGCGTAGCGTCAACAGTATCGCGTTGAGCCGGATTACAACAGGCTCATTTAGGCGGCTTCTTCGGTTCTCAATCGTTTCTCAGGTTCCGAAATCAGGTCAATTACGCCTAATGCAGATGAGCCACGCATCAGCGCAACATGTCCAGCCAGCCCATCAGCGCGTCAAGTCCGGCCCACATGCCTCAGCCCCATGGGATGGGCGCTTCAGTATCGGTCAAACGCCGCATACACGCACAGTCAAGCCACTCACTCAGGATATCATCCCATTGTTTGACTGATCGATAGGTAGATATTAAAGGAGAGCATGTACCGCATGTGGGCCATGCTGCTAGCAAGGCGTGCCCCACCGCGTAGTACGTCATGGTCCAGGGCGACACTTTGTTGTTGCTACTCTCGTTGACTCTTTGATTGGTTCTCAGCACCAGAACAATTTAGTCAACAGTTGGCATGCAATCCCTCGGCAGAACCCCAAACGCATCTGCACCCACTGGAGGATGGGGTCAATTAATAGCTTCGTAGCGACTCCTTCCCTAATGGCCATCCCTGAATTGAATGGATGGGACCCCGGTGCGTTTCACACCTCGTGGATGACGAAACTATGAATGGCTTATCGCACATCCTAGCTGTCTTTTCACTCTGCCACATTGGAACCGTACGGTGAACACCGCCTTTCTGGGCCCCAGCCGCAAGGCATCCGTTGCAACCCTCTGGCCTGACCTCGCGTCCTACTACTATTTGAGCGCATGTGCTCGCCGCGTCCTAAGTCCATTGACTTCGCCCACTTCGGTCCCCTGGGCCCTATACTAGATTCCGCCCCTTACAGTCATGGAGACACCCATTGCTTCCCCTCATATCGAGCACGGACCCACATCGACATTCAGGTCGTCCCTCCGGGCCTCATCCACTAGGGACATTCTGTACAACGGTAAACAGAAAGAGAACCCAAGGAATCTTGTCGTATGCATTGATGGTACTTCTAACCAATTCGGTCGGAATGTGATTGATTGTCCCCTATCTTTGTCGCCTTTTCTCAACTCACTACTCGGCCAGAACACCAACGTGGTGAAACTGTTCGCCGCGATTGATCTAGAATCGTCACATCCAGAGCAATATGCATACTATTCTAGCGGGATTGGCACGCGTCCGAAATCATTACACATTCTCAATCGTTTAGAGCGGGCGGTCTCCGACAAGTTCGACATGGCAGTTGCGTGGTTCGTACTCACCACCGTCGTTCATTCCTTAACCAAATGAAGAACCTCGCCGCAGGAATATGGAGGAGATTGTCAAGGATGCGTATGGCTGGTTGGCACGAACGTACAGAGAAGGGGACCGGATATACCTGTTTGGTAGGTTGTATTCTCGTTATTTGCGCGGCTGACGTTTATATTGCAGGGTTTTCTCGCGGCGCTTATCAAGTGCGGGTTCTTGCCGGAATGATACACGAGGTATGGGCTGCGCAGATGGTTTTTGATGATTCCGCAGTGCTTAACCGGCGCGCCAGGTTGGGTTGATACGGACGCAGACGGATAAGCAAATTGGAACGTGAGTAATCATTGTACTAGCTGTGCGAGCTTCACAACGACGCCGTGCAGGGCTTACGATCACTATGAAGCAATTCGCTCAGGAAAGCCAAAGACAAGGCAAATCGCGAGAGAATTTAAGAACACGTTTTCCTGGAAGGACCTGAGGGTCCACTTTGTCGGAGTCTGGTAATCTCAACACTTCTGTGTCTCATTGGCAACTGACTATAGCTGATGTCTACCAGGGATACTGTCTCCTCCGTAGGTCTCATAAGGGGAGACGTCTTCCTTTCCACTTCTTCGTCTGCAGCACACGCTTGCCATTTTCGGCACGCACTTGCTCTTGACGAGCTTCGTGTCAAGTTCATGCCAGAGTATTTTCACGAAATGAACCCTCAAACCGATGATGTAAAGTCCAAGTATATTGTTCCCTCGGACACCGAAGCTGCTGCTGCTCCCGCCAGCGAACGACGAGAGTCTAATGCAAGCGACAGTCAAACTTGTACCTCTGGGGGAAAGAAGGACAAGACTACCGAAATCAAGGAAGTTTGGTTCGCTGGTAGTCATTCAGATGTGTACGTACGCCTTCGAAGTTCACTTCTCTCGGATTCACATTCTTCGTATAGGGGTGGTACGAATAGGCCGGGGAAGTCCTATCAAGCGGGGAACGCGTCGTTACTATGGATGCGTCGGGAAGCGGCAGAAAGTGGCCTCGTGTTGCACCCCACGGACGTAGTCTGGGTCCCCGACGATCTTGATTTCGGCACCATTAATTCGATGACCCGTACATGGCGAGTCATTGAATATATGCCCATCAAACACCAAGTGTCTTATAGCGGCTCTGGTAACGATATCCGACGGTGAGATACTGGTGTCTTACAGTGTGTCACTGATCTCACACTTTACAGCTGGCACCGGATGCAACCACGTCGTATCATACCTGGTCAAAAGGTTCATGCTTCTGTTTTGTATGCTAACGCGTACAAACCACAAGCTTCGCTGGGGGAGGGTTTTGACATTCCCATTGTACACACTGAACTCGATACGGAACTGGACGGTCAACTTTGGGAGACGGGATTGTTCGATAGCACTGCGGCTCGAGAACTGGTGGCCTATTTGGGCGGTAAGCAAGGGGTCGCACCAATATACCTCGACAGATTGTTGTTCATGCTACGATTCAGTGAGTTTTCATACTCGTTTCCATCTGCTCGTTGGTTACACTACCTCACCTACAGAGGAGGGAAAAGAATGGGTCAGGAACGTCCCAGATTGGCGAGATCAATTCATCAGCCTAATTTACAACCGTGAATGTGCACCGCTGGTCAGGCTCGTCACCATTGTTGCCTATTACGAAGCTTGTGAGTGTCTCCTTTCCTGTGCGCGATCATGGTCCGAACATACAAAACATTATTGCAGCTTGCGATCCCGACTCGACGAGTCCGGTTGGAACTCACAGCGACCTTCCAGATAGTGTTCTCGATGACGCAAAGAAAAGTCTCAGTGACATTCTTGTTTTACACAAACACCGGGACGGTCCTAGGGTAGTTGCTCTCCTGCGACCCTTGACGAGACACCCGAAATTACGGAAGCACATTCTTACCCCAGATGTGTTGGAGACTCTTGTGAACTTACTCGACGCGATCGTTGGTCGACCGGGAGGGAATTTTGGACAGGCAATGGATGGGATAAATTGCTTGTTGCAGTGCGGTACGCTGGCGTCATCATTTGCACCGAAGGGAACTCACGACCCGTCAGAGGATACCCAGAAGACCATCATCGGGAAGCTCGGAGCCAACTACCCGAATTCGAACGTGTCCAGACTTTCTCGGATATTGGCGGTCAACGGTAAGAATCATATCTGTGACTAGGAATGTATAATGATATGCCGTTCTTTTTGAGACGTGCACCTTTTAACTGCTGCGTTGCGTATGGTGATAACCCTAGCACAAATTTCGGAAGGTAAGCAATCTCCACGTCAAGCGATAGAAATCAATGGTGATGCGAGTCCACAGCGAAGGACGTGTGTTTCGTGGTGAAACCTAGGATCAGGCAATTGGCGAAAAAAAATGATGGGCTAGTTGGTCTTCTCTGTGTTGAGATATTGCTTGCACTGTATGAGGAGGATGATCGAGGTGAGTAGTACGTTTTCGAACGGGCGTTCCTAATGTTGCACGTTTTTAGCAAACCGATCGAATATCCGCAACGCGTGCTTCCGAGGGAATCTCGCCTGCGCCCTGGCCCGCTTGAACGACCAACGCAGTTCAGCTGATGAACAAGGACGCCATACAGATCCTGGGCAAGCAGTGTTGCGTAAAATATTTGGCTTAGGCAAGTGATCCTTCATACAGTTGGCCCCAACAAGATTCAATTGCGGCATTCTTTGCTATAGATGCTTCAGAACTCACTCGAGTGCAAAGAAGACTCATTGGAGAGCTGAAAAAGGCTGTTCAGAAGAACAACGCCCGGGAGCGCACCGCTGCGACGTTGACCCTTCTAAAGCTGTGCGAGAGTGAGTCCAATCTAGATGAACCAGGGACGCGAGCTCATCGTTCTTAAGCCGAGATGATTCGCACCTACCTCCTGCAGATCAACTTGTTGGATATTCTCGTTAATCAATTGCGACGAAAGGACAGCGCATTGTTGGCTGCATATGCATTGGCGACTTGTTTGAAATACAGTGAGTGAATGTAGTTGCACGAGGAAAATGTTGTGTAGCTCAGAATATTGCAGGTGACATGAAGGGGTTTCTTGAGAAAAATAACATCCTTCCGCAAAACATAGTCGGGATGTTACGGCTTGACTATTTTGACGATGCTGTGGGCCGAGTCGAAGGATTCCAGATCTTCGGTGACTTCATGCAACACGGTGAGGGGCTACCGTGGCTACTCTTAACAATTCGCATGTGAATTCATTTGAGCCAGATGTCCTGCGTGCAAAGATCAAGGATTACAACATCACTGAAGTTCTGAACATGAAGCTGGGTAAAGGAAAGCCAAACGAGGTTCGGACAAGCCTAATTTGTTTGGATATTTTCCGGTCTTTTGGTGCGCTCTGCGACGGCGACGTCTTCATCGTGACTGAAGTGCCCTCTAGGCCTTGACGGCCCCTTGACCAAGGACCTTGTCGACAAGAGTTTGGGGTATCTACGCGATCCAGTCTGGACGACTCAGAAGGCTGGGGTGACAATCCTCTCTGCGCTGGCTCAGACGGGTATGCATTCAATGGTGTCATCCTGAGTATTTTTTCTGACGCTCTGCGAACTTTAGAGCACGGCGTTGCAGCCATCGGTCCTAGGATACCCGAGATCATCGGGATGCTTCTCCCTGAGGGCTACTTGCCGATCCAGCCAACTGCAGCAGTCGCGGCCACAACAAACCCCGACCCCGTGGAGAATCCGGCCCAACCGGACTCAGCGCCCTTCGAGTCCGCAGATTCTGGGTCTGGGTTGCACACTTTGGTGGATGGGCCACCCAGGCCACCTTCATGGATGATGGGACCCGCTTGCGCACTGCGTATATTGGCCCAGAACAGCAAGTGTTACTTCCCGTCTTGCCATGGTGCTAGAACTGACTGATGATGTGTCGTGTTAGAGGTGCTGCGTGACCGCACGCGCGAGACGCTGCAATATGGAAGCTTGAAGCATTTGTACTTGTCCGGGACGCTCGTTGACGACGCGGACACATCGGCATTGCACGTCTGGACTCCGAACCGAGGTGGGTCGATGACTTTCTGTCTTGCCAGAAAGGACCACTGAGATGTATATCTTTGTCTTTTTATCAGCCGACGTCGTTGACATGCTCGATAAGATGATCAAGGCGGTCGACGAAGAGCTGTCGGAGGAAGGGCTGACCTCGATCGGGGATACTGTGCTACCGCATATTCGGCATTGGGACCGCCTTGTGACGCTGCTCCGTGGTGGAGCCGTGGTAACAGTCGCCGCGCTTCCCGCAGTGCTCGGGGTGTCGGTGCTCGCCATTTTGACCGCGATTGTGGGCGCACCAGTTTATCTGTCCGTCCAGGTGTTCGAGTACGTGGCCAGCGTGATTTCTTGTACGAGCGTATCGATGTTGATGTGGATGTCCCACCTAGGCTCTTTGAACGGGTACTGGAGCGCTATCAGGATACCCGGATCCTGGATAGTCTTCGTGGAGTGCATGCCCTTGCTGTCGCGGCAGCTCGACGTGAGGGCAGGAGTGAGCCTGATCCTGGTGCCCATGGTCATGAAGGCGAAGGTGCTTCAAGGGGTCATGGCGGTAGCGAGGGCCCCTCTGGTGAACATGACGGCGAAGGCTCTCATGGCGTCGAGGCCGTGGGTACTCGGGGTAGTCGCGACGCGGAGAGAATATCTGACACAACAAGCCCATGATGTGGGCGTTCCTTCCAGCCCATTGGATGCGTTTGAACGTGGTTTTGTTCTGCCGATTGCCCGATGTATCCCCTACCATGCTTGCTTTCTTTATTCTAGCTACTTCACACTGAACAATGTTGACCTATTCCCCGTGTCGGAGACAACGTCAGACGATCCATGGATTCATTCTGGGCCTGACGGACTGCGGGACGCGTTGGAACATGCTGCTGTTTTGAGGTTGGTACTAGTACGTGCGAGAAAGGACAGCTATCTTTTATTCTTTCTTATTCAACCTCCGAGTGTGTGTGGCGGTGGTACGATGAGCATAGTACAAGCACTGGACAGTTGGACGGGGGTCGACGAGGGCGAACATCGGCCAAACTCTAACATCATGGGCCCATGCCACGTAACTTAGCTGCCGACCCCAACGTGACTCGGGATGTCGGCCAGCTTCCACTGGAATCCAGGACGTCATTCAAGTAAAAACCATGTGCGATTGGACGGCGAGTTCAATAACTCGAAAGTTGCTACCGAACTTAACCGAAGTGTTGCAGGCCCAGGGATAACTTCAAAACCCATCACTTTGCCATTCTAGCACCCAGCGGCCCGAGACCACTTGGTCAAGTTGGCAGATTTGGCTAGCACGTCAACGGCGATCGTTGATGAGGCCAGGAACCTGTCAATTATCAATAGGTGAGTCCTCCTACCCAGGCCACTGGGGAGTCAGTGGTCTCTCCGCCGGTTTCAGCTTCGCGTCCTGTCCAATCGCTTGCATCCTTTGAGAGAATTCCATTGGGGAAAGCAAGCGGGCCGGAATGTGTCATGACGTCTGACTTGTTGAGACAAGGGTAATACTTACAGTATACTTACTAGTTAGTACTAAGATTATGTGATCGAGACGTGTGGGATGCATGCGATCGAGGAGTTCATTGTTTACATAATTAGACTCAAATAAGTGTGTAAGTTCAGATAAGTAGGACCTTTCGCTACATTTATGTACAAAGGTTTCTAATAATAGGGGTTTCTTGAATTGGGATTAACGTCCGCTGGTGAGTTACACTGCCACCGAGTGGCTTCTTGCCACTTCATCGTATATACATATCTCGGAGGCGACGCTCAGGGCACTGAAGAACACTATCCAAGTCACTTGATATGGTCGTATGTGTAGCCGCACGGGAAACAAATCGAATCATCGTGTCTATAGGTATATGCTATTATCATTATGGAGAGCCTGAAGTGTTATCACCAATCAGCGTTGACTTATGCAATTCCGATGCGCGTGGACCCTGGGCCCTGGGGGTCCCATTCACTTACGTATAAATTTGAAGCCGTCAGCCTGAGGTACGGCCTATGGTCTAGATCCTCGAGTCTTTTTTTCTGGACACACCCGGTGATCACGAAAAGGAAGTTTGCGCTGATCTACTCACCACAATCGAAAGCGATTCTTTCGTTCCCTCCTCGGCCCCGCAGTCGTCGGCCGCTTTCGGAGCAGCCTGTCCCCTTCGAGTAACATTGCCAGCTCTATTCAAAGCTTACGACAGGGTTGAATGGTTGCGCAGTGCGAACTCGTTTGCGCCTTTATGTAAGTCCAAGCGAACTTTGTCCGAATCACATCACTTATTGAGGTGGAGAAATACATGCCAGCCAGTCTTCACAGTGCCCATAGATCATGAGCCCTTGGAGGCCAAATTGACTGCACGACGCCTCACAGGCACATCGATGGTGATCAATGTGAGCATCGTTGGATCCCAGAAGATTACTATTATATGGGTGTGCGAGTCCCTGTAATACTGTGGCTGTGTCCCCTCTTGCCAGCTTGCTGTGCTTCCATTTGAACTTATACCGTACGACATGTAGGATGATCCCCCGAAGTTCAAGCGTCCGTCAGCAAGGCTTCCACCCCCTCAGCGCTTTGTGGGTTCTACGATTTCGACGTCTTCAACTTATTTCATGGCATCCACTTTGCAACAAGCTGGAGAAAGCATTCAGCTAAATAACTATGCAACTCGTATGTCGGTGGTATACTCCTCATCCAATGTACCTCACCGTTCTTCTAGTCGTAATCCTCACCGCCGTTGGATATGATTACAGTGAGTGGAACACAGCCCCGTTCGTCTCTGAGTTCACAAACCTGGGAATAATTAGTCCTGACGTTTCCAAAGGAGGTATGCTTTGTCGTTCCCACATAGTATGTTGGTGTTTCAACGGCGGATTTTTTTCTCTAGGTTGAATACATTTGGGTTAGTGCATACTTGCCTTGGATCGATACTATGTCCAAACGAAGCCTCAGCACAAGCCCTGGACACGGGTGTCCACATTGTTTGTCCTCGTACGTATCTCAGCCATGATCTTCTTAATACCGAGCTCGAGCTAGAAGTGACAATTTTTGCTGGAAGGCTCGTTATTTTGGGCTGTGTTTTGTCGTGTACGTGGATCCTTCTGACCGCAGTATACCGACCGATTCCTGAAGCGTTCATTAGGATAGAATCGCTTGGTGTGTCTGGCAAGTGGATTTCGGGGTTTGTTAAGCTGACGAAGCATGATCAAAGGGGGGAGTTCTTTTGTGCCTGACCCTGCCAAGGTGATTTCTCACACCACCGTTGACTGACGAATGCTAAGAGCTCTTGAACCGCTGGGTAGATGTATGTGTTCACGCCCAATACATGTCTCCAAGTAACTAATGGTGTTTTAGTAGCTGTGGGTGCTTTTGTTCCATGTTCTGAATGTTGAGGCAGATAGGACTTCCAGGCAGGATGCTTTTTGGCGTCGGCGCATGGGTCAAGTTGATTTTCGTTTGCGCCGCAGATTGTGAGATCGCATCATTGTCCCTGAAACAAAGTACACTGATGACAGTAGTGGTATTGATTCTTCGTGCGTGGGCATTGTACCATCGATCGCGGTTTGTCCACGGCATCCTCCTCACGTTCTACGCCATCGAAGTCACCCTAATGATAGCGGATAATGTTGTCTTTGTTGCCCAAAGCGCGCAGATTGGTACGCGAAACATGGGTTCATATTGTGAAGACTACGATTTAACAGGGTATCCATCATGCAGGGATTACCGTTGAATCACTTGATTTTTCGATATGCGCGGTGCAACCTGGTTCCCTCATTCTGAATACGGCTGCAGGCATCGCCCAGATGGCTGTCGGCATAGTGATGTGTCTGTTTATTGCCATTCAATTCGTCGGCGGGTCGCTACGGGTGTACAAGTCGAGACGGCAATTCCGGTTGAACCATTACGTGGACCTCTTCGTAAGAGAAGGCTTGATCTACTTTCTTGCGTGCGTCCCCGTTCTCGCTCTTGCTCTTCCTGCACCGCCTGGTAATACGTCATATGAATATAGCATCCTGATATTCTCGCTTCTCGACCTGCTGGGCGTCGCAGGAGGCATTACAACGCATGGTTGGACGATCTTGTTCGACGGCATGGTGGAATATATTCCTGCCTTTACACTCGTCCCGCGGTTCGTCCTAAACCTGCGGGAACTTTATGCGCGCGACGTTCGAGGGGGATATGGCAGCCACGACGTTGACACGGCGTTCGGTCTGGCGCCAGGGTCTGGCTTCCATGATACTTGTATGAGCACGATCGTGTTTGCAGAGGGTGTGCGGCGTGAGGGCGAAGAACAGGGCAGAGAAGAAACGCCGATGGAAGAGATGGACCCACAGGTCTGCTGCCCCGGTGGCAGCCCGTGATGTAGGTGAGCGTTTCTCGGGTCAAGTTTTCTGA
This sequence comes from Boletellus aff. emodensis, assembly GCA_038093915.1. NCBI lineage: Eukaryota > Fungi > Basidiomycota > Agaricomycetes > Boletales > Boletaceae > Boletellus > Boletellus aff. emodensis. Next base: position 21,145 of record JBBPTA010000166.1, read on the forward strand.
ACAAGTTTTCATCTCATGCATCACCGATCGCAGTTATTGCCACTTCAAGTACATAGAGGTTGTTGTGATACAAGATGATCCGTGCAGTTAAAGCGAGGCAGCTTGACCATGGGAGCGTATCGCCACCGTATGCGAGCAGTCGAGGCTGAGCGTGTTGTGAGCAACAAGGCAAGTATATAACTAATTTACAGGTGTTTTGCTTCCAGGAGGAACGATCAGGATAGTAGAATGGCCTGCCGTCATCGGCTGTCCTGACAGTCTATTGTTGCCATTCTCTGATCCGGGGACAGCTTTTAGCGTTGTCCGCCTCCACTCGCACTCGACGTACACCATAGACGAAGGAGTATAGACTCAGGACCGTGGATCTATAGCCCGAGTCCGTCCCGCTGTCTCAGAGTTTGACCGAACCAATCAAGCCCTAGGTAGGAACCGGCCTTGGGGAGCGACGGCGGCTGGCTGCTGGACATGGCACGCGCACACCGATGACGACCTTTTGACATCGCAGTACAAGAGAGAGACCGGACAACGTCTCACACGCGTTGACGATCCTTTCCGGTGGTGAACTCAGACTGCGTGGTCAAACAGGCTGGGGGGGGATCCTGGCAGGGTGTGAGCGTTTCTGAAGAAGAGCTAAAACGCGAGGGACGCTGGCATGTCTGAACGCGCTGGACCGTGGGACGAGACTTCCTGCCGCCCGCAGTCGGCGCCTCGTGGTAAGCTGGGACGATGGCGTCTGGTGTGAAAGTGGCGGCCTCGGGCTGTGGACGCCCCCGGGCCTTTGGTGGGCCAGAGTTCGAAAGAGAGACGCTCGACATTACTTCGTGAGGCAAGTCTGAATCCGAGTCGCGAAGCTGGAAATCTCGCCCCACGTGCCTACGGCGTTTGGACGGGGGAACGACCGGGAGGATCTTCAAAAACACGAGGAAAGGGATTAGAAGAGAGATTGGGGTCAAATCACAAAGGGGGTCAGAATACCAGAGATGGGCGAATTATCGACACGACACCACTGGGTCAAGTCGGACTTGGCTGGCACGGTGGTTGTCGGTGAGCGTCATGGCCCAGGCTGGGTCAGGCCGGAATGGCCTGGATCATCGAAGGATGCATGCCTAGTGAGCAATGTCAATGGGGGACTGGGCGAGAGCCCAAGGGCTTTCCTCCAGCAGAGCAGGTCCCTGACTTGTGAGGGTTAAGGGTGAGTGACATACCTAAACAATAGGGGGAAACAACACATTGCAGGGCGCTTCAGACCCCAAAAGATAGGAGCAAGAGCGACGCGCGGAGGGGTAATGCAGTGGGAGGAGATCCCCTTCAAACAATTGGACTGGCCCGGGGTCCACAAGAGCCAGTGGGAATTTAGTCCACCGTGACGGCGGTGGCTGAGGCAGTTGAAGCGCTGGATCTGACCCCTCACTGGCTCTAGAGCGCTGGCGAGATACCCACGTTCCCAACATGGATCAAGCTAATGACCGAGTCGGACATTCAACTCAGTCGCTCTGCTAATCTCCAAATTCGCGAGCTCGCACTGAATAGCGATATGAATCCACGGACGTCGAGCTCAACTTGGAGCAGAGAAGCATGCGAACGATACGCTGGCAGGAATGTGTCACCGCCGGCTTCAAGCCGGTATCGAAAGGTGCACCAATTGTCCTCCGCAGAGCGGCCTCATGGCATGAATGCATCTTAGGGTCCGGGCGGTCCTGGAGATGGCCGGAACACGAAAACACGGCACGGCATGCTGGAAAGTTGTTTTGGAATAAATGTAGCGCCGCAGCGGGGTTGTGGCCAACACGTTCAACAAACGAGTCGTAAGGCGCTCAGGGTCCCACCGGCGTCATCCTCCTTTCCGTCTGATCGGTCCTCTAACATGCATTTCTACTAGGGAATGTAAGTCTTCACAGAAGGCAGCAGCGGCCATCGCTTATCTCATTGCAGCTGTCTCGTCACCACACGGTCAACACCGTTCTTCTGGACCTCGGCCGCAAGGCGTAGCACCCGTGGTAACCACCCGCTCAGTTCCCTCCGCTAAGCGCTTAGCATAATTTAAGCACACACCTGCCGCATCTGAGCTGCTAGACTTCGCCCACCTTCGCCGCTTTCATCGACATATCGTAACTCATCTCCTGCGGTCATAGAGCCCAACCGCTTCAAGTTTATATCGTATTGACCACACTGGGTGCACGCCGACGATCATGTCGTCTGTCCAGGCTTCATCCGCCAGGTGCATTCAGTGCAATCCTCCTCAGAAGGAGGGAACGAGGAACT
>JBBPTA010000167.1:0-26289 GCA_038093915.1 Boletellus aff. emodensis
TAAGGATGTACAAAAGAGGAAACACAGATATGTCCGATATGTACGAGGTGCGTCTGTGATAAGATCGCACCGGAGTCCTTGACTGGAGATGGTCCGGAGGACCGGAGTGGGAACGCGGGATATGACATCTATTTAAGTTGCAGTATTGCACCAATGTAGCTCATTCTCAATCTATGCAATATATGCGTTCTCTTGAGTCCACACAGTCCCTCAGTCCTTCGTCGACCTACCCGGTCTCTGTTACACAGGGCATACCTCGAGGGATTGGACTAAGGCTCGACGGCAGGATGCTCATGAAGAGGTACAACTCAGCCGAAGAGGACAAAGACTATACGTTCGAAGGAACGGTGTAGGGGTAGTCCATTCAGGAGAACGACTAGAGACTGATACACCTGAAGGCGGACTGAGGGATGAAGGACTAAGAGTTCCACTTGAGAGTGGACGGAGGAGGACTCAAGAGTACGCTAGATTGCACAGATCAAGAATGAGGAAAAGTACAGGAGAGATGACCTTTATATACGAAGAAATGCGCAGCATGGAATCGTATGGAAGGTCAAAGAAGAATGATAAAGTCCGGTTGAATCAGACATAGCGTAAGTGAGAATGACTCCCTTGGGTCGAAGATAAGTAAGGAGTCTGAGTTGGATTGGACAATGAGTAAACACGTATGACTAAAGAGAGCAAATGTATGTCATAGGTAAACCCGCAACGATGAGGAAATGTTCATAATCGTAGTAAAGCATACCGAAGATAGGAGATTGGTGAGGACAACAGATAGAAAGAAAAAGGACGTGCGAGTATGGTGAACAAATCGTAACAGTCTCCTCAGTCTTAGCCGTTTGATCCTCTCAAACATATAGCCCTTGTCTGTCCTCCCTTGGACATATAGCCCTTGTTCCTCATCACACTGAGTTGTACCTCTTCATGAGTGTCCTGTCCAACAAGTAAGTCATAGTCCACTCCCTTGAGGTGCGTTCCACATAACACATCCTTGAGCGCATGCTTTCTGCTCTTCATTTGCATGGCTTTTATGCTTTTGTTGAACAGCTTGATCCCACTCTTATTTACCCAGTTTTTCATCATGTGTATTTCTCTCTTCCACAGAATGTCCACGACCAATATCTGACTTCAATCGAGGCCTTGCCTCACCCCTCTTGCACCTCTTCACCCCCCTTTATTCCCCAAACTCCCCCTTTGCTTCTTACACACATTTCTTCTCCTCCCGTCTTCATACCCCCTCCAGTTGACACCACCCACTCTGCAGATGGCTATCACCTTGACCAGGCAGCATTATCTCATATCCAGGAGCACATCCAAATCCACCACCTCACCAATGGACACACCATCCTCTCATCCAATGTACAGACCATCAAGTCCCCTTTGGTATGCCTTCCTGCCACCCCTAACACTCGTTGCTACCACTGTCATCTGCTGGGTCACTATCGAGACAATTGCAATGAATACCACTGCCCTTCCTGTCATCAGTCCACCCCTGGCCATCCCGCTCGGTGTTGCTTTTCCACTCAGTGCTCTGCCTGTCAACACTGGGGACATGGACCCCACTTTTGTCCCACCCACCTCTGCTCCCACTGCCATCACCTTGGTCACATCCTTGACAACTGTCCACTTGAGCATTACACAGTCAAGCAAGCCACTGCCGTGTTTGCTGGACCTCCTTCTCCACCAACATAACATCAATGTACTTCAGCCAGGAGCTAAAGTGTACAAAGGGGGTAATGTTATGATTATTCACTTGTTTCCTCATGTCCTCTCTCTTTCAATCCTTTGCCCTTCACACTCTCCCATCTTCGGGATCTTTTACTACACCTATGAACATTTCCTCATCATCGTGGGCAGTCCTTTGACTTATGTATGATATCTCTTGTCATAACAGCTTACTCCTTCGGCCCAATGTATCATCTATGCTTATGCTTCTTTCACTCTCATCAGACCTCATTACTCATTACTTATTCTTCCTCCAGTTTCCTTCAGATTCTTTGATGTTCTATTGACTCCACATCTCCCCTCTATTTAAGTCACTAGTATTGCACTCTTGTAGCTCATTCTTGATCTATGCAATCTACACATTCTCTTGAGTCCACCAAGTCCCTCAGTCCTTCATTGACCTACCCGGTCCCCTCAGTCCTAGACCATTCAACCCCCTTGAATGTATAGTCCTAGTCCATCCTACTTTGGACAAATAACCTCAGTCCGTCCTACCCAGGATGTATAGTCTTTGCCCCTTGTCATGCTGAGTTGTACCTCTTCGTGAGTGTCCTGCTCAATGAGTAAAGTCCTAGTCCACTCCCTCAAGATGTGTTCCACATAACACATACATATAGCCTTAGTCTGTCCAACTTGGACATATAGCCCTCTGTCTCCCAGCCCCCTTTGAGTTGAGTCATACCTCTTTGTGAGTGTCCTGTTCATCAGGTAAGTCCCAGTCCACACACTCAAGATGTGTTCCGCATAACATGTACTATGTAATTGACTAGAAAATGACATATAGTAGTAGAATGGCCATATCTTTTGATGGTATAAACCAAATCACATAACCCATGGATGGATGGAATGCCATGAATCAGGGCTATATTTCATATGTATACATCAACCCACTGATTACTAAGCAGTCTTTTCAAAAACCAGTTGAAATCTGTCTAATTTTTGAGAAGAATTATTTTGGACCATTTTTTAAGGTTTTGGACCAGCTTTTCACTTTTGCATTATTAGGCAACTGGTTAGGGTCTGGTTTTTGTCCAAATAAGGCAAAAAACTGGACTTAACTGGACTTCAGAACACTATCTCTACATCTGATATCTTAATGGAAAAATATTAGAACCTTTGCTGTATATCCAACAATCCAGTCTGAGTGCATTCATGTTGTGGCAAATTTAGACTGTTGAAGAGTGAGCAACTCAACATGGGGATTTGGATAGGGGTGAAGAATCAGTTGATGAAATCTATCATGGTTGCTATATACACTAGGTGTAGGAAATCACCAAAAAATTTATAATAAAAATAGCTATAAAAGTCAAAATTATGTCAAAATTATCCAAGTAGAAACAGTAGAAACTAATTATATTAGCAATACAATGTTTTTCCATGTGAAACACAATTAAATAATTAATGTTGATACAAGATAATATGCATTGCATGACTATGATCACAAAATATAGCCATTACCTTGCATCAACATTTAGTTATTTCATTATGTTTCACATGGAAAAACATTACTAATATAATTATATTCTACTGTTTCTACTTGGATAGTTTTGACATTATTATGATTTTTTCAATGATAAAATCATCATTTCCTGCACCTAGTGTATACCACTCTACTGAATAGGTGGAGCAGTCCTATTGAATACAGAGGAAAAGGGGTCAACAAAATGTGACATGTGACATGTGATAGTACCAGACAAGCCGCGTTTCTACAAACGCGGTGTCGTTCTTATCTCATCTTCTGCTGTGTCGGTGCAGGCGGGCTGAATACATCTCTGCGGATCACTGGCATCAGGGAATGATACAGTGAGAAAAACACTGATCTTGGATTGACACGCGAATAGGAGGGACCAGCCCTGACACATGTTGGTGCGCTTTGCAGTACGACATCGGGCGTTCGTCGTCGTCACTGGTGAGTGTACCTTTGCGGTGCACGAGTGGTGATAAACTCTCATCTCCAGTCCTCTATCACAACAGTCATCCATGCCTGTATCACGCCCGGCTAGTACGACAGCAGCAATGAATGAGGCACGATGTGAGCAGATCTCGCTGATGCTACACGGTCGTGTCGAAGATACCACGGAGACCCAGTAAAGTCTCGAGAAAGGACACCAATGAGACAAACTAGACATGTTATGAAGAATGGTCGTCAGGACTATTGGTGGAAACCCTCGGGTGAGCATTCGTGCACTCAACTTGCTGCATTCCAACCATGGACTGATGCATGACATTTCATTCGAGCACCTTGTCTGACCTGTGCCATTGATATTGATCATCCAGTACTTCACGCCCTCAAAGTACGAGCGACCGAAGAGATTGCTCTCATTCCTGCTTGGGAGATTGTTCCGGATATACGAGGACGGGGTGTTGAAACAGGGTGCGTATTCTTGCCAAACACGTGTCTCCTCTGTCGCTCTCGTTGTGAACACGAAGTTCGTTCCGGATGCTGTGAAACTTATACAATCGTGCATTCGTATGGTAAGGCCATTCCTTTGTTCCGTCTTCATATACTGCGATGTGGTTCAGGTCTCGCTCAGCGATCTGCTGAGGACCTACCTATAGCAGCAACTAAAAACATGAGATTATCGGTGTGATACAAAATGTTCAGACAACTAATGGTGTCATGTACTGTAAATGGTGTTCGTCGACTCTCAGCGTCGTACTACTCACAGTGGACGATTCACATTTCTACCTTTGCCTGTATGCGTGCAAGTGGCGAGGCGAGGTTGGATGACGTATCGGTTGCCTCTAGGGACTCCCTCTCCATTCACGCTTGGAGGACACCCTCGTTTGGTTCATCAAATGCCTCCTTGTCCAAATCCAAGACGCGTTGTAAACGCCGGTGGGTGGTATCCGCTCTCTGGAGTGCCTTCTGACATTCCACACGTGCTGTGTGCACTTCCGCCTTGTATGTGACTATTTCACGGTCCCGGTTTGCCAGGGCCGCGCGCAACATCTGGAGCTCGGATGGACCCTCGCTAGACGTTTGGACCGCCTGAGAGAAGTGCATGTTGGGGGCCGATGGATGGAAAGCGATACTCCCGGAACCCCTGGGTGTAGGCGCTATGTTATACATATCAAATGTGAACGGCTCGTAATATGTGCACCGTGCGGTCGTACCATGCTCTGCCAAATCAGGCGCTTGCTCAACAACGGCCGTCCTCTCCTTGGCATGTAGTTCCCCCTGGGGATCATCGACTTCTTGGCCTGCTGAGCTGACATGAGTGGCAATACAATCATCGTCATCTGTAGCGTTGCTAGAATATCGCTATGCACCCTGACCGTTCTCATGTGCTTTTGCGGTTCTATTTCCCTTCCCCTTTCCCTTCGCTTTCTCCCTTCGGTTCCGGACGCAGCCTCCTGTGCCACCAACATCCCTGAGATAGGTTCCGTCCTCCTCACTCTGCCTCGACGTCTTGACGCCTCGGGTCTGCAATATATATCCCACATTGGCTGCCAAAGCTGTAGTCGATGGGCGGACCATCATTGAATGGAAGCGTGTACGCCTCTTCAGACGGGATTTGGATATGTACTCAGCGTCTTGCACAACCAACCCCACAATGGCAGAGATGTCGTACGAGGCGTTAACGGAAGGGTGCCCTGTTCCCGTTGGCACAGAAACATAGCGGAACCCTTGCGTCGGACAAACAGACGCATAAACCGACTTTCCGCAGAGGTTGACCACGAGTGACTGTTGCGGCGTCCACCGAACCCATTGTAAAGATCGGTACACGTGGAGCTCTCGCTCCGCGAGTTCGTCTGACATGCGAACGTACAGATCCCCTTCGTAGGCCAGCGTTTTGAGTGTGGTGTAGTCGCCACTGCCAACGCAGATGTCATATGCCCGGACAACGGGCGACGCACCTGAACCATCCTCAGAGGGAATAAAAATACTCTTGGTGACTCTGAAACCCATTGGGGTCGCTGACGACAATGGGAGCGTGTGGGTGATACTAATTCCCTCTACATTTACGTAGTGGGGTTTTTCCATGCGAGTCCTGATTCACGTTTTGGTGTAAAAAAAACACGTGATCACCGCCATTTCGGAAGTGTTGTGTTGTTTGGTAACACCCCGGTCAGATCTAACGGCTTGCCAAACGTGTGCAGCCTCACAAATACCCCCTTTTCCAGTCTCAGATGGACCACCAATCCCCGTCCTTTGGGTCCGTAGATCCCCGTGGCATGCACCTCATCGACGATGATGTGCCCGTTCCCCAAAGGGAGCATACCCTCCACACATTCCACAATTTCCACGAGGGGCGCGATCGTACTATCCATGCTGTCAGACTCTCGACGGCGATGAATGCGTCACTTTGAGATCCTCGCCAGGACGTAACGCAGGTCAGGGACCGAATTGTGCGGGAACGGGAGGAGTGTGTCTGGGGCGAACCTGGAGAGGCGCATACCATCATGCACCGACATGTGGATGTGGACGTCGTACACGACGACGTCCCCCGGCTGGGGCACAACAGAAAAAGAATTCGACATTGGCGTCAAGGCCCGAGTTGGACATGAGCAAGTTGTGCCCGCCGGGGTGCCCACCGCGCCCACCGCTGCTCCGACTGAGTACGCACGCTGCCCGCGGGGACGTTCTCCACCTCAACGCACTCCTCTTTCGCCTTCAGGATCTTCCCGGCGGCCTCAGGCGCGTGCTCGTGGTAGACAGTCTGCATGCGCCGGTGCAGCCCGAGCGTGGTCAGCATCTCTTATTGGTGCTCGCCATTGCTGAGTCGGAGTCGCCAAGGGCGATGGAGGAGCGCCGGGGCGTGATTTCGAAGTGGGTATTGGTTCCGGGTGCTGTGGTGTAGGAGCGCGCGAGGTCCTTAGGTTCTTAGAAGGGCTCCTCAGAAGAGATGGCGCGGGAAAGACGCGACGCGGACGAGCCTGAGGAAGGACGTGCTGAGAAAAAGCAAGCCTATTGACGACATAAGCAAGCGTAGTCGCCCTGGCTCGTCATGGTTCAAGGCAAGTGTACCTTTTGGCATTCTCGCAGGTAGGCTCACGACAGATCTCCTCGTCGAGTTTATATCTGTCTCGAACGACGCATCGTCGGCGTCCTCGCTGGATGCCAAATAGGCCTACACCGCCCTACGACAGAACGTCATCGCCAACTTCGGTGACGCGGGATGGAGCGCCGTCGGAGGCTCGATGGCAGGCGGGTCCTTCCATCTTTCTTTCCGAGGGGTACATTTCTGACTGCGAGACATTCAAGTATTTTTCTCCGACGACGGATTCATGCCTCATCCACGTCGCGCGTTACCAGCACATCTTCGCGGCGCCCATCCCATAATTCCACACATCGTCCACCTCTCGGGTGCGTCCCCACCAAAAAGGAGCTCGAGGGTATTATGGGAGTGTCTCTCGCGACAGGCACGATCAGACATGTGCAGTGGGCTGCCATCAAGTACAGCAGACACGTCGTCGCCCATTTCAGGGCGATGGCAAAGACGCCGGGACTTTTTCTTACAAATATGATACATGAACTCTCCACTCCGAGCAGGTGATGGAAAACAAGCACGAAGCAAGCACTAAGAGACAATATCAGGTTGAAACACGAAAACTTGAACATCAATCATAGGACGAGAGGACGATGTCTGTATCGTACACAGCGCTCAGTGGAGCTCAAATACCAACAGCCACGAAGATGTTTCAAATATTTCTCTGGACTCGAAATGAGGGTACTAGTCTTGTAACAGTTTGGAGGTAAAACGTGCCTGTCAGGTTACAGTTACTTTTTAAACCCTCTGGACAGAATGAAACCCACGTGAATCGAAGACACTTAAATTCCAATGTGCACAAAGACGATTCGCTTCTCCAATGATACCTCGCTGACCGTCTGCAACACTGCCAAATTCAACGCCGTCGCAGCATACTTAAAGTCGATCACCGGACGATCGAACATATTCTTGTAAAATTGGGTGACCACCTGGTGCGCCACTGAGTCGTCCACCTTCCACAGGGTCCCAATCACCCCATTGAAGCCAGCAAACTGCATCCCTGCCGCAAGGTGGAGCACCTCGTCTGGAGTGGACTCATCCCCAACAGCGGTATGGCACACAGACAAGAATGCGAGGTCAGAGTTGGTATAGCGCTCTTGGATGATGCGCATGAGCGTCAGCTTGCCGTCTCCCATCGCAAACCAGGATTCGAATGGCTTTTCAGGGTGTTGCGCACCATGACAGGCGACATGGACCCATCGGTGGTCTCGGAACGCACGCACGGCACCTTCGATCGTGGCTGCAGCGCCTGTGATGGCGTCGAATTGGACGTGCGCAGGCATGCCGGTCCTGTCGCGGATGTTGCCGATCTCGTGTTCGACTGCCGGGAGGTCAGGCAGGCCCGTGTCCTTACACGGCTTCCCTTGGCCGACTGCCGCGAACGAAATCACGTTCGCTGCTCCGGAGGCCTCGCGCACGCTCTCAGAGGGGACGCGGTCGCGAGCACGGATGAGAGCAGAAAGAGATGGTGCATATGAAGAAACATAAGATTCTTCTGTCCTTTCAAATATGGACTGGCAGCATGGAAGGGAAGGACCGTAAACTTGGATGTCGGGCACCACCATATCCGCGAGCCCGGAGGTAGCTCAAGCTTGTCCTGGAGCACATCGGTGATCGACTCGACCGCGGAGGACCACAGCTCCCGCAGCAATTTCTTCACCCATGACTCTCTGTTGTCTCCGTATGCGTCCGGATCGCGGGTGAGTTCAGACAGTTGTGAACAGAGCTGGGTAACGTCTGCGAGCGAGCAAGGAAGGGCCACGTGAACAGGTGGGCCGGTGTGGAGAACGATGAGAGCGTCGCAATCATATTTGCTTGCGTTCACGATAACGACAGGACCGTGTTCGGCAGCACGTCGGAGGTCGTCGAAGTGGGGAGGTAACAGGAATCGTGAGAACCCTTCTAAATCGCGAATCTCATCCACCACTGACTGCCATTCTTCTTGAATCTCCCAGTATCGATTTGCACCAGGCTGGTCTGTGCTCCCTTGAGCATGCTTCCTCAGGTCTGTGCTCAACCGTGTGAATTTAGTCCCGAGGTCACGTCTGTATTTTCCCCGACTTCCCAATGCATCAATGGATGTATCAAAGCGAGCGAGCTGGTTCCATAAGATTCCTCGTCCCTGCTCTAGGAGCTCCACAGCTAGCTGGAAGTCACCATGCCAGATCCCACATGAGAATGCATCATTGGCTAGATCAGCCACCCTTGCTTGCATTGTCTCATGCCTTGAGTCCAGAGAGGAATTGAAGGAGGTAAAGTGGTCCAGGGTATTCAGTGATGTTTGGTAGGCTTCCAGTACTGAGGGGTGATTGTACTTCTCAGCATCCTGTATCCAACACTGGGTGGCCTCCCACAAGACAAAGGAGACTGCTGGCCCACAAGCTTTCAGTTGCCTGTATGTTTGAAAAGCCTCATCAGCTTGCTGCAGTGATTGATCAAAGTGTAAGGTTGTGGCCAGGAGGAGCATGGCTCTAGCCAGTTGATAGATATTGACAGCAAAATAACTATGCTGAACTGGATAGGTGACCAGTGCCTCCTTCAACAATGTAATTGCTCTAGTCACATCAGATTTGATGTTCAGTCTATGATAGTAATCCAATAGTGATAGTGCAAGGTTTCTGAGGGCAAGTCCATGATCTGGATGGTTTAGTGGACAGAGTTCAAGAACTTTCTCTTTAAGTTCAATAGCTCTGTTTAGATCAGCCAGATTACCCTCCTTCTGATAACATGAATGAATAGATCCTGCAAGATTTCCAAGAGCTACATCATGAGATGGATGTGTTACTAACGAACTAGAGGTGGGGCATTATCTGTTCTTATGTGAGCCATTGGGTCTGCATCTCTCTCTTCGATCGGCCTCTTCTGCTTCTTCTAATTTATCTCATCCTCAGATGGAGTATTTAGATGACATCATCTATCCAGCATTTCCCCTTTACCCACCAGATGGAACTTCCCTTTAACTGTTCTCCAGTTACAGTTCTGGAATTCCCACATTCCTCTTTTGGCATTACACTTCCCCTATTCACAGACACATCATCTCCAACAGTCATATCTCTTACTACGCCTGCATTTCCCCACGATCCCCATCAGGTATCTCCTTATTCGTAAGGTACAGCTCTATCTGAGTATATATTTGCGCATGTACCACTAGTAGTCTTTAGCTAGTTCTACGCAATCTACGCCTAGAATTTAGTTTGTCCTCGAGTCCGGATCGGATAGAGAGAAGGGAATTGCTAAGTTCACGCATACGCATAACAAAAGAACTAGCTCTTCACAACCGCCCCTGCTATTCCAGCAGAAGGGCGAGAACCCTATAAACCACGTCCTATCGACCCCCGGAGAGTAGTGACGACGACGTTTTTGAAGAAGAAACTCCTCATTACACCCCATCTCCTTCCCCCCAACCAAGAAGGATCACCGGAGGAAGTGCACCCCTTATGAATCCCCTCTTCAGCCAACGAAGAAGAAGGACTTCAACAACTCCGGAATATACCACGAGACCAACCCAACTACTTGCTCCAGTAGTTCGAGAACCCTCCAGGCCCACTTACAGATCTCATTTCCCAGGAACTCCACATCCCGAACCACGATCTCCCTCCCCTGTCCTCTCCATCTCCATTAACCCCGACCCAGATGTTCTCATGTCTGATCCTAAAGGAAAGAAACAGGCCAAGGGTTCGGACGACGACCCTAGCCCAACGATAGATCCCAAAACCCCCGAAATCAAAGCTGGATTACCAGGGGATTTCTCTGGGGATGCCGCAGACGCATCCTGATGGATAGCAGCTATGGAAGCATATTTCATCATGAATCGACACATCTATTACCAAGACGACGTAAAGATGGCCACTTGCCTCAATAAGATGAGCAAGGGAAGGGGGGCGGTCTTCGCAGAGAGTCTCTACCCAAAGATCCCCCTCTACACGTGGGATCTGTTTAAAGCAGATTTCAACAATACCTTTGTTCCCATCGGAATAAAAGAACGGGCCAGAAACGACCTCTATGAAATGAAACAATCGGACTTCCCTGACAAAAGAGAGAAGTCACTCCCACAGAGAGAGAAGAGAGGAAGTTTCGATGCATATACCGCCACCTTCCATCTAAAAGCAGCAAAGAGCAGCCTCGAAACTGGGTATGACGAAATCTTGATTGATACCCTCAGAAGGGGGGTAGACCACCGACTCACCAATATGATGGCAACCGTCAACCCCCAGCCCACAGGATGGAAAGACTGGGTCAGTAAAGCCCACGTCTTCAATGAGAATATAATCCGGCTCAAGCAGCTGAGAGGAAGAAGAGATTATATTCCTATGCTGCACGGAGGCGGAACCTGTCATATAGAGAGAGATCCAAATACTATGGATATTGACTTCGTCAAGCTCTCCCCGGTAGAAAGAGTGGAACACATGAAAAACAATAAATGTTTCATGTGCCACCGGATGGGGTGCAGATCCTCTAATCACAAGAAAGGAACAGGAAATCCTCGGAACTGGCGAAAACCCCCCCAAAAGATAAACACTGTCGCCACCACCAAAACTGACACCTTGGCTACCTTTATCCAAGGGTTGGGATTACCACGAGAGGAACTACTTCAAATCCTCAAAGTTTGCACTGCTGAGGAAGAAGAAATCCGTATGATCACAATGGATCAGGATTCTTAATCGGGAGGGAAGAAACAATGGCTTCTCCTCCCCTATCCCTAGTGCCTGTATTTGTAACCAGCACGAGAGCTCGAGCAATTAAACTCCCCGTTCTTCTGTACCAAGGAACAGACAACAACTCCATCGAAACCTCCGCATTAATTGATAGTGGGGCGACAGGAAGTTTCCTTAGTAAATTCCTAGTCCAGGCTCAAGGGTGGAAAACGAAACGCCTGCCCAAACCCATCCTTGTCCATAATGTGGATGGATCTCTAAACAAAAACAGAATGATTCAAAGTACCATCACAGTAACCTTGCGCATCGGAGAATACTCACAACCAATAACCTTCCTTGTCTTGGACTGTGGCAAGGAGAAAGTAATCCTAGGAATAAATTGGTTAAGAAAAGCAAATCCGAAGATAGACTGGTCTACCGGAAAAGTGGAACTACCTGACATACAACATCTCCCCACTTCTGATGGACTGGAATATCGATATCTTTTAAGATACCTCGCCGAAGAAACGTTGTCCAAAGTAACTCTATCCACCGAGTTGGCCCAGAAATCTAACCAACCTACTACCGAGTTGCCTACGAAATATTCCCAATACAAAGATGTCTTCGGTGAACCTAAACAAGGAGAACTTCCACCAAACCAACCCTATGACCATGCCATAGATCTAAAACCAGACTTCTCCCCTAGGGTAGCCAAAGCATACCCCCTGAACCCAAAGGAACTGCAAGTCTGTAGGGAATTCGTAGATGAACACCTTCATTCAGGAAAGATTTGACCTTCGAAATCCCCACAAGCCTCCCTGTTCTTCTTTGTCCAAAAAAAAGATGGCGGGTTACGACCTTGTCAGGATTACAGATATCTTAACTCAGCAACTGTGAAGAACGCATACCCCCTCCCCTTGATCTCGGAACTTATCGACAGTCTACGAAGTTCCACCATTTTTACAAAAATGGATATCAGATGGGGTTACAATAATGTTCACATCTTACCGGGCAACAAATGGAAAGCTGCGTTCAACACACCATTTGGACTCTATGAACCGCTAGTTATGTTCTTCGGCTTATGCAATTCACCGCCCACCTTCCAGGCTCTCATGAATGATATCTTCAAAGATATGATAGCGGAAGGGTGGCTTATTATCTACATGGACGATCTGATGATTCATACCCAAGACGATCAAGAGCTCCACCATTTGAGAATGATGCGTGTACTCAAAAGGATGCGAGATCATCAATTATATCTCAAACTCAGCAAATGCCACTTCAATGTCTCAGAAGTGGAGTACCTGGGAATGATCATCCGTCCTGGATCAATCACCCTAGATCCTGTCAAACTGCAAGCCATTAAGGACTGGACGCCACCCAAATCGATAAAAGCAGTACGATCCTTTATCGGATTCTGCAACTTTTACCGAAAGTTCATTCTGAATTTTTCCGCAATTTGTAGACCTCTTCACGATCTCACAAAGAAGGATCATGCCTGGGCCTGGACCCCCCATTGTGAGTCCACGTTCTGACAATTACAGGACGCCTTTTTGGCAGCCCCTGTGTTACAACTCCCCTAATCCAACGACCCTTTTTGGGTTATGACCGACGCATCCTTAGGAGCAGCGGGCACAGTTCTTATGTAGAAAGACACTAATGGTGATCTCCACCCGTGTGCCTATTACTCATGGACGTTCTCCCTGGAAGAACGGAACTACGACATTTATGACCACAAACTCTTAGCAGTCATACATGCCCTGGAGGAATGGCGACACTATCTCACTGGGACGGTTCACCCTGTCACCATCCTAACCGACCACAAGAACTTGGCTTACTTCAAGCAACCACATAAACTGTCTTGATGACAGGTGCATTGGATGCTATTCTTACAGGACTTTGATTTGACCTTTTTCCACCAACCCGCATGGTCCATGGGACCCGCTGACGCCCTGTCTCAGAAAGACGAAGTAGACACTTCACTCGATAATCACGACATCATCCTACTCCCCGACGACCACTTCATTTCCCTCATCAATTTAGCCCTCATTGATAAAATCACTCAGTCCTCCCCTACCGACCCCCTTGTCACCTCAGCCTTGTCTGCATTGAAAGATGGACGTTCTCTTCTCCCCCGTGCTTCCATACAGGATTGGCATTTCACCAACAACACCCTGTACTTCAAGGGTTGCTTATACGTACCTGCAGCTGCTCAACATGATCTTGTACATTCTGTCCACACTTCCGCAGCCAGCGGGCACACTGGCACTTTCTGCCTGTTACACCTGTTACAACGCGACTATTGGTGGCCCGGCTTACCTACTTTTGTTTGCTGATATGTTGCTGGATGTGCCGACTGTCAGGCACACAAGGTTATTACACATCCTGTGGTACCGCCAGCTTCCCCACTTGTCAGCACCACCACACGACCCTTCGAATCTATTTCCGTCGATCTTATTACCGGTCTCCCGCCCTCGGGTGCCTATGATGCCGTCATGGTCGTGGTCGATCATGGCCTTATGAAGGGGGTCATTTTCTGCCCCTGTATGTCGAATATCAACACAAATGGAGTAGCACAACTATTTTTTGAATGAGTCTTTCCAAGATTCGGACTACATCAACGATGTATCTCTGATAGGGGACCCCAATTCGCCTCTGCCTTCACCAGAGAACTGGCAAGACTCCTGGAATACAACCTTGCACTATCTACTGTGTACCACCCACAAACCGATGGCGAGACAGAACACGTTAACCAGGAACTAGAAACGTACCTTAGGGAAACCCCTCCGTCTGGGCCTCTCTCCTCCCCATGGCAGAATTCTCTCACAATGCTGCCACCCACTCTGTCACTGCCCAGTCCCCTTTCGCACTAATGATGGGTTACGAACCCAGGGCTTACCCAACCATCGGAGCAACCTTCCTCCCAGCACTCGAACAGAGACTGACCCGTTTGGACAACGCCCGAAAAGAAGCGCAGCAGGCACATCATTTAGCCCGACAAAAGATGAAAGAACGAATACGGACCAATTTCCGTCCTTGGAAAACTGGCAACAAAGTCTGGCTGGACAATCGAAACCTCAAACTTCATTATGCCTCTAGGAAACTTGCACCCAGAAGGGAAGGCCCCTTTGAGATCCTCCAGGTTGTCTCGCCCACCACCTACAAGCTTAAGCTCCCCCCCACCTGGAGAATCCATCCAGTATTCCATGCAGGACTACTAACTCTGTACAAAGAGACTGTGGAACACAGTCCCAACTTCCTTAATCCACCTCCGGAACATATTGATGATGAAGAACGTTACGAAGTAGATCAAATCCTCAGTCATCGAGGAACCAGAGGAAGAAGGCAGTATCTGATCCGATGGAAAGGTTACTCATCTGCAGAAAACACCTGGGAACCGGAACGGAATCTCACTGGCTCCCATGAACTCCTTCTGGAATATAAAGCTGTGTGGCCCAAGGATTTCCCTCCAACAAGACAAAGAAAACCTGACAAGAGAACCTTATAAGTAGTACTAGCCATGTCTCTCTTCACATCCCCAGTTTTCGCTTTCGTCTTCATCTTTTCCACTTGTTTCACACTCCCCCTCTTTTTCTTCTTGATTCTGGTTTGGGACTCCCATCGGCACATCCTGAAGCTTTGGACAGACGTCTGCTACACCCTCACTCCCTCAGTCGTCACCTTCCATCGCCACATCCCTGATCATACCATTCACAATGACGACGCCCCACACCAAGACACACCTGCCCCCCCTATCGTTGAAATCGAACAAACCAGGGCATGGAACTTCACTATCACCTTCCCAAATGAAGACGAGACTGAGTGGGGCGCCGCTAGAGGAACCATGTGGTAGTTCCCAAACCATTCATCCCTTTTGGCTTTTCATAGACTTAGTTGCCGATGAGGTAGTGAATGAAAATAGGATCGGGCGTGATCTCTTATCTCATCTGTTTCCTATGGCTCAGCAAGCCTCTAGGCCTATTACCATTGGCGACCTACCTCCTCTTCGTCTCACTCACCTCCCTCACTTCCACCTTATTTCATTCCTCCTGGACGACTTGTTAGAAGATTGAACCATCGTCCTGTTACTAGAAGACACTCCCGCGTTTCGCAATAACTCCAACCTCCCGCTCCTCCTTCGCCTTCACCACTTCTACATCATCACCCACGAGTCTACGTACGTCGCAATCAACACCCTCAACGCAGTAGAGGATCACGAGTCACATGCCCGAATCAATACCAACCTCACCTTGGCCAGTCTTTCCAGTGCCTGAGACGCCATCGCCCAGTTTGCCCTCAACGAGGGACTGGGGATCGCAGTCCAGCAGCTCCCCCAAGGAAACCTCCTCCCCCACCTCAGAAACAGAATCGCTGCCCTCACCACCGACGAACAACGATTCTATTTCTTCCCAGATAATGCTGCCTCTGAGGCTGGTGTGGACGGCAGTACAAACCGAACACAGTCCCCTTTTGAACCAGCATTGACAACCCTCCCAACCTCTCCGACCCCCACGCACAACTTCGCCTCCGTCAGGCCAGACACCCCTAGACCCGACCCCTCCACCCCAGTTGGATCTTCCCCCGAGCTTGTTGCAATCCCTGATGCTCCCCAACCCACACGAATACATGTATACACTGAACGAGCTTGACCTCCTGCAAGACTGGGTAACTACTGTCACCAGGGTTTTAGAGGAAGATCCCCTGCCCTGACCAGGGCTATGGGTGGACGAAGTGCTACGAGCAACCGGGAGTCATCTGTCGACACTGTCTCCACCACCCCTATCTCTCCTACACCTCGAGGGAGCGATCGATCGGCAATCTGCCACCTGTTACGATTTGCCCCTTTTCTTTCTTCGCACCTACCGTTCTTCGCTTATCCCTCGATCCGACTTGCCGGATCATTTGTCATTCATGCTTACTTTGCGATCCGACCCATTGGATCCTTTGTCATTCTTCATTACACACAGTCCGATCCATCTCGGACTTCTTTTACTCCTTTCGACCTATTGGTCATTCTGGCTTATGCCTCCGTCTGATTCAACTTGGACTTCTTATCTTCTTTCCTCTGTTCCCCTTATACAGTAGCTGGTCTGTGCGCATCACAGACAGGTATATAAACCCCAGTCGTCTAGCCATGTACCCTAAGCTAGACTTACCTGGCAAACTACCTTGTTTGCTCCTCGCTCCCAAGCCTTGAGCCTCTCGTCCACCGACTAGCACCACTAGCCTGGCAGTACCCCTCATCCACTGACTAGCACCGCTAGCCCAGCAGTACCCCTTGTCCACCAACTAGCACCGCTAGCCCAGCAGTCACCTCATCGCCATAGGAAGACCCTCAGCCGCCTTCGTCCTCGCCTCCTTTGGAAGACCCAAAGGATAACATTCTTCGCGCTCATCTAGGAGCAACCATCGTCCCGCTAGGTCTACGCTCGTCCCTACCCAGGCCAAGCGTAACACCACCAGTGTGGGTCCAGAGATCACTATCGACCCGCCTGTCAACATTATCTCTGCCCTTTCTGTCACCTTCCCGCTCCCAGGCATCCCCAATATGCTTGCCCAGAATGTATTTGCACGGCTTGCAGAGAGCGTGGTCATGGACGACCAGCCTGCCCGTCCCTCGCCAACACTTATGCTTCTGACGATGGAGACGGACATGATGTCAATACCGGGGGAGGTAGTGTATGAGTCGGTGACTCAGAGCAATGACAGGGGTATTGTTACTAACGGACTAGAGGTGGGGCATTATCTGTTCTTATGTGAGCCATTGGGTCTGCATCTCTCTCTTCGATCGGCCTCTTCTGCTTCTTCTAATTTATCTCATCCTCAGATGGAGTATTTAGATGACATCATCTATCCAGCATTTCCCCTTTACCCGCCAGATGGAACTTCCCTTTAACTGTTCTCCAGTTATGGTTCCAGAATTCCCACATTCCTCTTTTGGCATTACACTTCCCCTATTCACGAATGCATCATCTCCAACAGTCGTATCTCTTACTACACCTGCGTTTCCCCATGATCCCCATCAGGTATCTCCTTATTCGTAAGGTACAGCTCTATCTGAGTATATATTTGCACATGTACCACTAGTAGTCTTTAGCTAGTTCTATGCAATCTACACCTAGAATTTAGTTTGTCCTCGAGTCCGGATCAGATAGAGAGAAGGGAATTGCTAAGTTCACGCATATGCATAACAGGATGGCCATTTGGACAAAGACTAAGTCCTTCCTCTCCCATCTCAATTGCCTTGTTCAGGTCCATCATGTCCTTCTTGGTATGGTAGTGCTCCAACAAGGATAATGCAAGTGTTCCAAGAGCTCTCTCATAGTGTGGATGGTCTGATTGGCATAAACCAAGCCACTGCTGTTGCATCATTATAAGCTTGTTGAGATCTGATAGATTTCTCTGGATGTAATAATGATGCCATAAAAGTATTGCAAGGTCTCCAAAGGCATAAACATGATTTGGATGGCCTAATGGGCAAAGGACAAGGACAACATGCCACAGTTCAATAGATCTTTGAAGATCTGAGATGTTTCTAGTTTGATGATAATGTGATGAATAAGAAACTGCAAGATTTTGCAGAGCATTTGTATGATCTGGATGCCCCAAAGGACAGAGATCTAGTACTGCCAACCCTATTTGGATTTTTATAGACAGGCAAGACAAATTCATGAATTGCCTTCCAAGGTTATATAACCTCTCATCATATTGCATAAGTGCTGACACACAGTCATGCCCAGTTGGAACAATCTGTTTCATATTTTCAAGCAAATGTAATGTGTACTGTTATACAAAGCTCACCAGTGCATCACAGGGCTTGCATGTTATGGAAAGAGTTCCAGTGCCAACAGATAGTCCAAACACATTGCCTAGTACCTTATGAGCATTTGGGTGAGAGTGATAGAATTGGCCTTACAATGCCACCTTTCATTGGCAGACCCTAACAAGGTAGCAACATTTGTCACCACCTTCTCACCCAATGGTTGTTTTTGCCATTGAAAAGTGGGCCACCTTGGGAGAATGTATATGGTAATCTCAACAATTGCTGAGAGTGGTGCTGTGCTGTTGAAGGAGAAAAGATCACCAAGCATAGTTTTCAAATATGGAATGACACTTGCAACAAAAATGGGTGATTCCATGTTAGTATGAGGCCTTTCTTTGATTGACTTCCTCTGCATGTTATCTTGGATATACCATTGATATTAACAGTGACATGAATCTTTTGTTTAGGGAGCTGAGATGAGACTTTCAATTGAGACACTATGCAAGTAAAGTGAATTTGTGTCCATGTATTGGCAAATGTGAGTAGAGACACACCTGTGACTTGGAGTGTAGTGTTTTCAGGGTTGTCCTGACTCATTGGTGATACACAGGTGAAAGAGATATGAAATAGAGAAGCTGGGTGACAAAATCAAGTTGGGAACCAAGGACAACACAAAAGATGGGATACAACCACAAGAAGTTTGTGGAACAGATGGTGTTTGGGACAGGTAAGACAGTCAAATGTATGTGGATAGATGGGCTGTGAACAATAAGATGATGAGATCAAGGATGAGGATAGGAAACTCCCACACTAGGAAACAGTGGGGAATAGAGTAAGGTAGCAAAGCCAGAGCCAATATGACTGTGGCAGCAACAACACAGGCACAGAGGAAGACCTTTGATACAGTGGAGGAAGATAGGGTGGGCAGTTTTTAGATAGAAGTGAGTCAAGCAAATACCTGTATACAGGAAGTGAGGAATTTGGGCTAAGATGTAGAAGGCAGCAATGAGATGGGATGAACAAGATGGCAAGAGAGGCAGGGCAGAGTAACAAAGGAGTGGAGATTGAGTAGCCAGCAGATAGCTTGAAAGAAACAGAGAGGTAAACAAATGGAAAGGGGGCTTGACAGAAGACAATTGACTGACCTAGCACAGGAAGGACAAAAGAGACAGGTGAGAATGGCAAAATGCAGACCAGAGGGGAGCCAGAACAGAACCACCACTGGAGAAGAGCAAATAAGATATATTCACACCACAGATGGATTTATGCAGCCTGCAAGGAACAGAGCAGACTGCCGCAGAAACAGGGACAGGTGTAGATTACAGAGAAAAAGATGGAAGAGGCGATCAAGGATAGCAAAGCAGGAGACGAGGCGACAACTAGGCAAGAGTGGCGTCAGTCAGTAAAGGCAAGAGATTGACACAAAGGCGAATCTCATGCAACTCACAGGAAACAGGGGAGAAGAGATGAGAACAGGCTTGAAGGTCGAGATTACGAATCAGGGGACGGCGTATGAAGACAGGGAGGACGGAATGTCAAATTAGGTGAAGGGTGATGGAACCCGATCGGAGGATGCAGTAGGCGGGAGTAGTGGCCTAAGAACGAAGTTCTGAAACGAAGATAACCGTGGCAGGGCAGATGAGCGTGCTGTATCGAAGGGAGAGACGAGACGGGACCACTCGAGGAACAGTGGGGGAAACTGAAGACGAACAGAAGGAAACTGCGTGGGGGAATGGGAGATGTTAAATACTGAGGCGGGACACCGGAACGCAGGGAGGGTGATAGGCTAGCTCGGCAGCAAGGGAGAATCCGAAGCTGAAATATGGCAAACCGACAGGAGAAAGTAGACGAGGGAAGACCATAAGCTGAGGGTCATGCTCACATAGCTGAAAGATGGAGGCGAGGTATTGAGCGCTTGCGGTGAACGAGATAGTGTGGCGCGTGGAGCTGGATAATAACTAATCTGAAACCCAGGAGGAGTGCGTCACAAGGAGTACGCGCTACAGAGGGGCGCTACAGAACGAAGTTGGCAGGAGGGGATGTAGGTACTAAACGCGGAGTGCGAGGGGGAGAAGGAAGATGGCAGTATCGCAAAGACCCAAAATACACTTCATGATCATGGAAGGAACAATCGCGTAAGATTGATCACATCAGCATCATCATCAGACAATGTCCACCATGCCCGGCCTGGAGAGAACGATAGTGAAACTTGCAGGACGACCAAACTACGGCAGTGTAGCATCCAGATTTGTACCTGGACACCTCACGTTTACGAACCCTCAGCCTGACCACTCCTCTGTGAGCAAGTTGCCAATCCCCCACATCGTAGTCCGGGTTAGCCCCCGCTAACCTGTGCCATGACCCTCGTCAGTCGCAACTAGACTCTCGGGTGTCACTGTCGGGCATCCCACAGACGGATCCCACTTCCGACCTTATCGCGTCGATTCTGGAGTCATGTCCCTGCTATGACAAGTTAGCGCGGGCGGGGAAAAGGCAAGACGGGTCGTTCGATTGGCAAACAAACTATTCCAACACGATCAGGTCAGTGTCGTCCAGACATCTTTTTCGCGATACATGAATTAAAAAAAAGTCTACTCAAACTTGACGAGGGACGAGACCCATCAGCGCCTTGCCCTTTTTACTTGACACAGAAAACCACCTCCGAGGGTGTCACGTACAGCGAGACGACCACCGACGAGCAGGTTCACAACTCGGTCTCCATCCACGCGCTCACCCCAGCCTCCGAGTCCCTCGCCATCGCCCGCCACCACCGCGCGCCTTCCCGCCGCTCCGCTGCCATGCGCGTCTCCGCCCAGGCGATGATCTCCTCAGCGAAAAGGGCCACGTCTGCGCGTGTATGCGCCGCGTGCAGGCAGATCCGCACCCGAGACGTGCCCTTGCCAGTGGGGACCGTAGGCGGGTGGATGGGCTTGGTGCGGAGCATCACACCCGTCGTCGGCGTCGTTGGGAGGCACAGCGGTAGACACATACGAGAGGAGAAAAGGACGACGGTGGGCGGGGGTCCGACGTCAGTACCGGCGTCGGAAGGGGAGATCTGCGCGCGTCCATGGCCTCCCTAGCCTCAATCGGCCACGACCGTCGACCACGTGGGTCAATCTCGACTCCTCTCGAGTTCGTTCCCCTGGTTGATCAGGGATCGCCGGTGCGAGGTGATCAGGCAGGCTAAGCAGCATGGATACTTGTTCAGCTTCGAGCGAAGAAGATGGATAAAGTACGTGGAAACGGCGAGCAGGCGTCTCGAGAGCCGAGGACGGCAGGCGTCAGCTATCCACGGCGGGTCAGTGCTCAATGTAAAGACGACTTGCCACCATCCTCGAGCAGATCAAACGAGCAGTTGACGGCAACGACGTCGTGTATATGGGGCTCCTGGTCTTTAACAAGTTGCGTCGTCGACAAGACAGCTATCCAACCGAGTGGCGTGAGAACAGCAAGCTGGGCGGAAAGAGCTCAGGCTCACGAGCTCAGCTGCACGTGGAACCTTCCAAAGGAAAAGGGAAGCAAGTCCCATCTGGGAGGAGTGTGGGCAAGGCTGCTGGAGGCGGGAAGAAAGGCAAAGGAAAAGGCAGCGCCTAGGCCCTTGCGTAAATCCCTTCGACGATAGACAATTTTGTGTAATTTGTTCGAGATGTATTGGTTCGTTTATTGACAACCAATACAAGTCTGGGGTTTCGGATTCCCTGCCGGATGAGATCACTGGCATACCTTTCAACATAGTGGTCCAATTAGTGATCCTCTATACACGCTCCGATTTTATCGAAGCCGCCAAATTTAGAGGATCAGTACACACAGGACCCGGGGTTTCCCTCCCCACCAAAATCGAGATGGATTTGGCGGCTGGTGTGAAATATATGTTCCACCAGCCCCGCTCCCCTAAGCTAATCTGAACTGCCTGGAAGGACTTTGTCCGACGTTTCAGGTGGCGGGTTAAATTCACACTCAAGGGTGAGAACACCACCTACGATCCCGACTACGACGTGGCTGAACCTTCTCATAAGGCCCCACCCGTATTACCGCAATATATCGAGAACGCACTCACTAGAGGAAATGCATTTGTCGAACAACAAATCACTAAAATTCCTAGTGATGGCCTTGTGGACGATACCTTTAAACCGCTCGGTCCCAAGGTTTCAACAATCCGACAGTTCTTGTCTGATAACAACTATGTTATCACGCCTACAGATAAGAATCTTGGCATTGCAGTGTCAGAGCGGACCTGGATCATAGATAACACCAGGCTTTGTCTTAGTAATGAGCGTGAATATAGACGCCTCTCTAAGATCGAGAGTAGAATTATTAAAATGCAACGAAATGTTGCTTCTCTCCTAGCAGGCAGAGAACTTTGACTGGAAGTACAGATCCGTCAGCCTCTTTTTTAAGAGCAAGGTTACCCAACCTGGAGCTGACCATCACGTACTGTGCTTCTATGGAGTCCCAAAGATCCATAAGCTACCTGTTAAGTTCAGGCCGATTTTACTGTGCCATAGCGCTATCCAGAACCCTACTGCTAAATTTGTATCAAAACTCCTTAAACTGCTTGTTAATGTGGCGCCAACTATCCTTTGTGGAAGTAAAGACCTGGCGATAAAATTAAGTAAACTCTGACTCCACACAGGACGTCGTTTCTACATTGTCACCAGCAATGTAGTAGCCTACTACCCCAATGTTCCTTTGGATGACAGCCTCTCACACGTCTACACGATGTGGGAGGATAGCTTGCAGTCCGAACATACGGATGACCAGGCTTTCCTGCGCGAGCAAGGAGGTACCTTGAAGAAACTCTTCAAGCAATGCCTCTACATGGGTAACACAGAGTTAATAACACAGTTCGATGGGGAGGATTACCTCCAACTAAATGGGCTTGCTATGGGCATCGCAGACTCACCAGACCTCGCTAATCTGTATGGTTGGTTCTGCAAAAACTGTGATGGTGTCCTCACCGACCCTCAAATTGCCTTTTACAGGCAATACATCGATGACTGCCTTGGCATAGTCTATGTGCGTGACTCGCAGGAAGCACTAGCAATTGTCCAAGCGAAAGTACACATCAATGGCTGTGCCATTACCTGGGATGCTGGCGTTGCCCAGCCCTTCCTCGATATGCTACTGTACACTGATGAGGCTAATCACCTCCAGTGGAAACCATATCAGAAGGCCAAATCCCTTCACCAAAGAGTCCCATGGACCTCCTCTCACCCTATCGACATCAAACGAGGGACGTTTTACGGGGAGATGAGTCGCCTCGCCATGCTGAGTAGTACATTTGAGACCTACTCTGACGACATACATTGGTTGGTTGCTGTTACACAGGGCGTACCTTGAGGGATCGAACTAAGGCTCGACGGCAGGACGCTCACAAAGAGGTACAACTCAGCCGAAGAGGGCAAAGACTATACGTTCAGAAGAACGGCTAGAGGACTGTATGCTCAAGAGTGGACTAAGGGACTGAGGGCGAGGACCACGCTCGAGAGCGGACTAGAGAGTTTGGGACTAGGAGGACTCAAGAATACGCTTGATTGCACAGATCGAGAATGAGGAAAAGTACAGGAGAGATGACCTTTATATACGAAGAAATGCACAGCATGGAATCGTATGGAAGGTCAAAGAAGAATGACAAAGTCCAGGTTGAATCGGACATAGCATAAGTGAGAATGACTCCCTTGGGTCGAAGATGAGTAAGGAGTCCGAGTTGGATCGGACGATGAGTAAATGCATATGACTAAAGAGAACAAACGTATGTCATAGGTAAACCCGCGATGATGAAGAAATGTTCGTAATCATAGTAAAGCATACCGAAGATAGGAGAGTGGTGAGGACAACAGATGGAAAGGAAAAGACGTGCGAGTATGGGGAACAAATTGTAACAGTTGCCTTGTATGTTAGTCGTGGATACCCTGAGGCGCTGGTTCAATCTTGGGCTCATTGCAAGATGAGCGAATGGTGGGCTTCTCACCTGTCCACTGAGAAATCAGAGGGTACGCCTGTTCTCGTTCTTAAGACCAAGTTCAACACCACCTGGGACCTCTTTAACCCAACTGAACTATATAACGTGATGTCAGGATATATGCGATCTTGGCTTTACAAAGCCGAGTGTGTGGACTTCAGCGACCCTGAATTCCCCCCTGAGCCCCATAATTACGAAAGTGACATGGCCAGAGCTCGATGGCATCTTCGTACTGTCGACTCTCGAGGGGACGTAATACTCATCCCCGACCTCAGGTGTACGGATATCCTGGACCAATGGATGATAACTTCACATAAGCAAACATTTAATTTCAATGACCTCTTTGGCCTTTGGAAACACATCACGTTGGGGCTCCAGACAGATAAGGAAAGTGACGAGGATATACCCCATCCTCTGGACCAACCTGGTCCCCCTGTCCCTCCTGCCCCCAGTGGAAAAGTGAACCTTTTTCGTCATCGATCCGAACGCGTGATCGACTTGGATGATGAGGATGATGTTGTCCACCAGAGATCTGTCTCTCCCTTCTGGGAGGGTGATCCTAAGTTACTAGCTGAGACTTTGCTCAGAGTGAACAGGGACTGATGGTCCCTGTTTGCTTGCTTACAGCAAACACACCAGTCTAGACCCTTCAATGTACGACTGTACACTTTTGTAGCAGGAACTGAACACCACGTTTTAATCCTAACAGGTTTCAAAACGGTCAGCTGGTCCGCGTAACACGCTGTCTTCAGACAAGAGCCTTTTGGTACTTCCCTCGGGAAGCTAAGTTGTGTGAAACAGAACGGCTTGCCACTCACGAAATTGCCGACCTGGATAGTGGTTAGTATGAACAGGCATCGCAGAAGGCTAGTTTAGCATTGCGATAGGGATCAATACCGGAGAACGTTCACCCAGGTGTATCAAACGATAAGTAACTATGTCTATGGGAAAATCCAGACATACTAACCACGGTTTCTTGGAACCCAAGTCAAGCCAGACATGAACCTAACCTTAACCGTGAGTTACTTTGGTAACCTTTCCTTAAAGGAATAGATCTAATGATGAGTCATTACAGCTAACCTAACCCTAACCTAACCTTAACCCTAACCCTAACCGGTTAACCAGCTAACCTTAACCAAACCTAACCGTCAGCTAACCTTAACCGAAGGCTGTGTAGGTCTAGACTCATCACGTGAACACATTAGTCATAACCGATTACCTGATTGGCCAACAGCATAATCAGGGATGACACATCAGCCCGTCGGCTAGCACGGACGTGTGAGTTTCACTTCTATATTAGGTCTAATCATTTGATACGGCACTTGGTCCGTGCGCAGCATTTCACAGTATTTAATAGCCATGTACGTACTTAATCGTGTTAGTCTTCAGTACCAAGAGGACTGATGAGTCTACAGACGAAATAGGGCTGGGGTATGGTAATGCACCATCCCCCTATATCCCCACGGTACCAGGCTCATCTGAGCTTTATCATCGGCGCCAACGCTCGCTTCGCTCGCTCGGCGCCTCCTCCCCGTGATTTCCAGGCAGATCGACAGACGAGATTAACGCAGCCAGGGCCTAGCCAAACGTGTGTAGCCTCGCAAATATTACCCTCTTTTCTAGTCCCAGATGGAGCACCCATCCCCGTGGCATGTGCCTCGTCGACAATGACGTGCCCAGAAATGTGCGATCGCACACATGGCGTCGTGCGTGCCGCGCGTGGCGACGATCGCACGCAGGCAGGAGGACATGATGATCGTAGTCGGGTGCTCTTGCGTCTGGGCAGACGGCGGACGGTATCCCATACAAGGGGGTCAGTGACTAGCTGGGACTCGGCAGCGTGCAGAACGCAGAGCTCGGAACATCACCAATCAGACTGGACAAAAGGGAGATCGATCCTGCCTGTTGATCATGTAAAAAAAAAAGTTCAAGGGCGACACCCTCCTCCACCCAAACATGCCAAGTACTCAGTACTTTATGTACGTAGTCATATGCCAGAACAACAGGAGAATGAAAAATGAAAAAAAAAAAAAGGAAACGAGGAGAGAGAAGGGTATGCGACAAGAAACATGGCGTACATGCAGACATGAAGACGGAACGCTACGCCGGCAGCAAGCGCGACTTTTCACCCACACACACCCCGCGGGTCTGCCAACAGCACGCGTGTGAGCAAGCGCCATCTTTAGACGACGACAACAGACGCACCTCGTC
>JBBPTA010000169.1:0-25986 GCA_038093915.1 Boletellus aff. emodensis
TTCGCGCAAGGGCACAGCGTGCCACCTGCATCGCTGAAGCCAAAGTCCATCCGCCTCCGACAACTCCGCCCCTTCGCCCAGTCTCCCTTCACACCTCCGACCGACCGGAGCAGAGCGGAGAAGAACCAGACTTGACACTCTATATAAGCCAACCACTCTTCAAAATCTTTCCCACACACTCTTTCTTGATTTTATCCATCTCCTTTACCACTCATCCTCATCACTCATTTTTCATCCTCATCACTTACCACTCATCTCTACCACTCATCCTCACTCATTGCTGATGCTTATCATTCAGTGCTTACTCATCATCCATTAGTCATCACTCCTATCTTGGTAAGCTTATGTAATTGTATGTTGACCTGTTTGTTATTGACAAATCTTACTAGATTAGTATAGTGTGATTATGTAGTCAGTATTATGTAACAATGTATGTTTATGTAATCAATGTTGCAAATATAGTAACTGTTTATTTGTACTTTGTTTGATGGGAATGAATGAAAATGTAATTTATTAGTGATTTACTGTATGCATGATACTATGAGCTACTGTGGGAGCACTATGAATACTATGAGATACTATGACTACTATGACAGACTATCATAGTACTGTCTACATGGACCCTCACTATGAGTACTATGATACTATCAAGCACTGGACAGCACTGGACAGGTACATCAGATTTTGCTGATGAGAGCCTGACACTGCAAAATAGTGGTAGCTTCAACATGCTATGAACATGAAGCACACCCATCCTGTTGGATTTTCCAAGTTTTGCAAGTATTCATGCCATGGTACAAGCCAGTCTGATGCACACAAGGGCCCTTATTCTTCTGTGGTTCCATTCAGGCACCAGGGCAGACTTGTGTGAAGAGGAATGCTTTCACCAGGGTACATATCACCACCTCTGAAGACTGTTCACTACTTTAGTCCTCCTCAAAAAACCCTCAGGGTTCAGGCTGGACCTCAGCACATTGATCTAGGAAGCATAAAGAACCATAATAATATTATGCATTGGCCATGTCACACACAGACCAACCTCATGAACACATAGCAAGCCAACACCCCCCTCCCAAAGAGAAAATGCCACAAACCAAAAGTCAATCTATGTACGTTCCCGCATGTATCCGAATAACGATAGTCAGCATACAATGAACCACACACTCGGAGCTGAGATGGACTGCTCAGACGCTTTCACGCGCAGTACCAGGTATGAACGTTCGCAAAGCGAGATCAGAAATCCTCGTCCATGGAACTAGGGGTGTTCCCACACACAGGTCAGTCGCTGATGCAGAAAGACGGCACGCGGAAATCGCTCACAACGTTCGACGACAAGATCCTCCCGCGAACGGATTGGCATAGTCGACGTTCGCCTTGACATAGTCCGACATGCGCTTCTCGAAAAAGTTGGTCTTGCCCTGGAGCGAGATCATGTCCATAAAGTCGAACGGGTTTTTGGCGTCGTACGCTTTGGGGTTCCCGAGCGACACCAGCAGGCGGTCGGCGACAAATTCGATGTACTGACACATGAGCTGAGCACTCATGCCGATCAGTGCTACCGGTAGAGCATCTGAGAGCGAACGTGAGCATACGACTCCCCCTCCCATATCGAGGACGACATGCCTGTCAGAAACTCCTGTTCAATCTTTACTGCCTCCGTTATGATGTGCTCGATAACACTAGGATGCGGCCGCCGTCTGAGGTGGCCGAATAGCAGACAGGCAAAGTCGGTGTGCATCCCTTCATCGCGACTGATGAGTTCGTTGGAAAAGGTAAGGCCCGGCATGAGACCGCGCTTCTTCAGCCAAAAGATGGACGCAAAGGAGCCAGAGAAGAAGATACCCTCGACGGCCGCAAAGGCGACGAGGCGTTCCGAAAACGACGAGCGCCGGTCAGATATCCATCTGAGGGCCCAGTCGGCCTTGCGCTTGATGCACGGGATCGTCTCCACGGCGTCAAATAGATACGCGCGCTCATGCGGATCCTTGATGTACGCGTCGATAAGGAGAGAATATGTCTCGGAGTGGATGTTCTCCATCATGATTTGGAAACCGTAAAAGGAGCGTGCTTCCATGACTTGAACTTCGTTGGAGAAACGCTCGACCAGGTTCTCGTTCACGATGCCGTCCGAGGCGGCAAAGAAGGCAAGGACATGAGAGATGAAGCGACGTTCGTTGTCATTGAGACGATTGTTCCAGTCACGGATATCATTTGAAAGGTCTATCTCCTCGGCGGTCCAAAAGCATGCTTCCGCTTTCTTGTACATTTGCCATATCTATGTGGACGGTCAGCTGTAAGAGAAGGCGCAGGACGACGTGCATACTTCATGATATTCTATGGGAAAGAGTACGAATCGACGCTTGCTCGGTCTCAGCAGAGGTTCCTCGCCTGGACACCGAACGCGTGAGCTTCTAGACCCCGTCGAAGCCAAAACACGTACACTCAGGAAGGTCGACCTCGCCGACGAACCTGTTGTGAAGACCGAGATCTACTGTTCCTGACTTGCCGAGCCCCTCAGACTTGGAAAGTGATGAATGGTCCGTGTCGCAATCTGGCTTGCCTAGACTCAACGACAGGGCTGCGGTTGCGTCTACGATCTAATGCAAGAGTTATAGTCAGAAAAATGTTGACTATAAATCTTTACCTGCCTGCTCGTCCAAGGGGGGATCGCTACAGGAGTTATCTGACATGCGAGGAGAAAAGAGTGCCGTGAATTGATGACTCAGGCCGGTGTTGGGGGTCTTACCAGTCCAATTCATTCAGTAGAATCAGTACAGTGTCCAAGTCAGCACCACACCAGAGTTCCCTGCACATATACAACCTAGGCGACCCTACTACATAAATCAGAGTTAAAAAGTCACGGTACAACAATCTAGAGGGATCTATTAGACGACGTACAGGGCCCCGAGGCATAAATTGCAATTAAAAGCAAACTTTACTTGTGGAGATAAACTTCTATACTCTTTGAACTCGAACATCTACTGCAATCGCACAGATTTCCGCTTCCGCTTCCGCAGCATTGCCTGAGGGCCTAACGGAGTGGCCGCGGGCGAAGGACTTGAAGGGTGTATGAAATACTTTGATCGCGCGAGGATGTCAAGAATGCTGGTGGAAACGTAGTGGCCGAAGAACCCCATGGCGGCCCCGACGATGCATGCAATAGCACAGAACACGTAGACCGGATACAACGCAACTGCAACCATAGAGATGATTGAAAAGGGGATGAGCAACACGATTTCGAAGGCGATTTTGACCAGGATGGTAATGGGGGAAAGTAGGGCGTGCGTGATGGTCCAGACGGTTCGTAGCGGGTACAGCACGGAGAAGAGAAAGCGGATTGTGAGGCGAGACAAGAGGGACAACCCAGCTAAAGCCAGTTGTAATAAGGGGAGAAGTATGGCAATTGGGGGAGGCTCCGCCGATCCGGAAGTGTTTTCGACCGCCACAGTCTGAGTAGTTGCATCTGACATGACGGAAAGTAACCTGGGTGCAAGTCAAGCCACGAAAGAGTACAGCCCCACAAAGTTGAAGTACTGACCACGCCCAAGGACGGGAATAATGCTCAAGAGGAAGTTGCTTGTGTGGGACGATGCCAGCGCGTCACTGGAACCACAGGTTCTTGATGAAGGCGACTCTAAGCAAACGGAACGGAACCGGCCATCAAAAATGACATCACGTGCTTCTCAGTTTGTTCGTATTAGGTCCTTGTACTTGCCGCAAAACGGAGTCAGCACTGTCGTGAAGAACAGACACGAAACACGGACAATCCCCGCATCACTCAAACTAATGTAAAGCCGATGAGCAGCCTGGAAGGGACGTGTTGTTTTGCCTCTCAAGTTCACGGGTTTTGCATCTGCGACCGCTGAACCACCCAGATCGCATAACACCAGCAGCTACAAGTTGACCCACAACGGAGAAATTATGCGCAATCTCACTGTCTGCAGGTTCCGACCAAGTATCACAGCATCGCAGAGGAAACGAATAAATGCGTTCCATTTGTAAGTTCGAGGAAATCTAATCTGTTCAAGTGTCAGGGTTCTGGCGTCCAACCACAAGCACAGTCCTTACCTAGCGAGACGACATAATTAGAATTTCTCTTACTTCAGTTTACTGAATAGTTTTGGTCCTGCGCACGCCTGCCAAGAACATGGGGCTAAGTCTAACAATGAAAGAAAGAGGACATACATCAGCACAGTGCATCAAACTGTGGACGGCGACGTTAAATATCTCAAAAGCATTATCTGCAAAACACGTACTGGACTGCAGCCCGTCGGTCAAGTACAATTAACGTCATGTCAGTCTGGCTCCCAGGAACAAAGGAGAGACGAGAACGTACATCTGTGGGGGGGACTTGTTAGCTGACGACATGAAAATGCGTCTGGACAACTCACAGTTCCTCTACACAGTCCTCGCCCTTGTAGCCTTCGCCTGCCGAGACCTTTTCTTGACATTGCGCAAAATGTCGCGTCAGAGGTGCGCATTTAGCCGAGTTTTTGCATTCGTCACGGATTATTGGGTGCAACTGACGAGAAAAAGTATGAGCAAGGGCGAGGGTTGAGTTATGGTTGTTATACTGACATCTTCCGGCTCCTCCTCTTCTGCCGCCGCCTCTTCAGCTTCTACGACTTCTTCGACCTGTGTGGTGGACTCTACGACCTCCTCCTTCTCTTCTGCATCGGCGTGGACGACATTGAAGAATGACGAAAAAAGGGACGAGAGACTCATTGGCGTGACTTGCAGACACCTGGTGTTTCAACTAATTCTTGTGCTGTTTTCGATCGCGAGTTTACGGGTGCGGATTTTGGTCGCCGCTTGAAATGTATTGGAAATCCGCGCATTCACTTCCACTCTACTTGAAGCTTGAGAAATAGCACTTCAAATACCATACATTAGTTCTGTCCGAATCACAGTGAGCACATCAACTTGCGACGCTCACTCTGGTCCTGCTACGGAGACTCCAATGAAGTGGGAATCGCGTCTGTGATGAGTAGCCTCTTCAAAATTATACGCTGACCGCAACGAAGCGCGGATGAGTAGCACGCACATTTCAGCGATGTGCTTCGGGGCTTCCGTAGCATGCTTCTGGAGAAGAGTGCAGATACTCGTGCTCCTGGAACGACCTGAAATACTGTCCACTTGGTGAGAAAGTAGTTTCAGTTGCAATTATACGAGATATAGTTGTATTGTTTCGGCGATCGCAACAAGGTTCGTTGGGCAACAGGGTCATGGGATGATACCCAGACGGTTTCTATAATTTCGAAAACGACGTAGGCGACGGCGGTTGGTTGTTGGTTTGGAGGGGATGAGCGTCATGTGACATCATGTATCTGTACGCGCAATCAAGGCGCGACTTGACGCCGTCTTCTAGGAGTGCTTGTTGCACATGTTGAGCCAAGTGCGTACTGCGCTCCTCTCCCTCGCCACGAAAGCCGCAATGTCATCAGGTACATACCGATCACAACGCACGGAAAAGAACTCATACATAGTCTGTGTGTCCATGGGATAGCATCACAGAAGCCTGAGATTGCCACCTTTGGGGGAGGCTGTTTCTGGGGTGTTGAACACATCTTCTTGAAACACTACCCGCCCTCTGAGAACAAGGGAATCCTGAAGACCGCGGTGGGATACACCGGAGGCAAAGGCTCGTCGGTCAAGCCAAGCTACGAGGAAGTGTGTACTGGCGTGACGGATCATGCAGAGGCGCTGAGGATCGAGTTTGATCCCTCCGTCGTCTCTTACGACGAACTCGTTGGTGAGTGCACACATGTACGACGACGGGCATGTGTGCAGCTTTCTCAATAACCGCAGAGTTCTTTTATCGCACACATGATCCAACGACTGTGAACAAACAGGGACCAGACACCGGCACCCGTACGTCGTGTAGGTTGCATGATTGGACTTCATCTAAACTTGATCTAGAGTACCGGTCCGTCATCTATACACATAGTCCTGAACAAGCGAGCATCGCAAAGCGTGTGACGGAGGAGGTCCAAGCCAAGTATTTCACACCCAAGGGAAAGAAGGTTGTCACCGAAATCATCCAAGCGGGGCCGTGGTACGATGCAGAAGGCTACCACCAACTCTACCTCTTCAAGAATCCACAGGGATATCAGTGCCCTACTCACAAGCTACACTGGTGATGACACAGCAGAGGAAGGACGTATAGAGATCATGTATTAGTCGAAAGAAACGCCTCAGAGGAATGCAAGCCCGTCCCTTTAGAACGTAACAAGGAGAGTGGTGCCGAACGGGCGATGTCAACGCAGACCCTTCGCCAACGACGAGGGCAGCTCAACTCTCTGCACCGTCGTTTCTCTTCATTGGCGTTTTTGATTGTGGAAGAATCAAAGATGTTTGGTCACAACCCAGAAAAAGCATATTTATGGTGGTCAGTAGGCGTGGGAGTTGATTACCTGTACATGAACGTTGAACCTCGACCATTGACCTGTGTGTCTCGACCAACGGCGTGGACCGCTTTCATGTCGCCGAAATGCTCGTGTCTGGCCACTGTGAGGTCACGCTTGGTCTAGCAAGGACAAAAGCAGGTACTTGCCCCTCGAGAGTCGACAAGTCCGTTTGCTTACATAATAACTAGGGACAAAAATTTGGTCTCGAGATGGTCCCTTTTCGGCCTTCCATCGACATGTCCCCCGCCCACAAAGTTCCAGAAAACCACCCCGTGCACTCATTTCTTGCCAATCGTGACCCAAATGTCGAGATTTATGTCACTCACATCGACTCTACCAATACATCCACCCGAAAGTATGTTACCATTCATCTCTGCTCCGATTCCGTGTATGACGTGTCCGGGGAATCCTAGGCAACACTTTCTGATGCTCCTGGGAATGAACCTGATGTGGTCTTTTCTCCTCACAAGACGAATATATCACGGCATGTCCCGCTATGGGGTTTGGTTCGCCATCGGTCGATTCTTTCCGGGGTGGAGCGCGACCGCGCCGAGCTTCAACATGGCCCTCCCTGGAAACGTCGTCTTGGATCTCTTTATTTTTGTGGTTCTTGTTCCCATCATACGTGATTTCCTTGCTGGCGTCGCCGTGCTGCGTCTCCGTCATGGGTTCCCACAGGAAGAAATTATCTTCCGCAGGCCTAGTGAGTCTACCATAGCAAATATCGCTGCGGAGGCCCCGAAAAAGAGGGATGCCTTCGTGAGGGACCTCCTTCGTCGTGCTGTCGATCCCGAGAAGATGAAGGACGCAACGTTTGGTTTGCCATGGGAAGAATGGGCGTATGACTACAGAGCTATGGCAGCTGCCTGTGAACTGGACAAGAATGGTGTCATCAGCTCCAAGACATGGGAGCTCTGCGTGTGGATGAGGATGAAAGACGGCTGGACTGCCATCGAACAAGGAAAGGAGGTTGATATGCAACACCAGGTCGGCATGATGGAGAAAATGAGGGTACGGTCGTTGGCGGGTGCGATTGGGTTTTCACTCACAGCTAGTGCAATAGGATCGGCTTCAAGCCATGGGCAAGATACATGTTTTCCACCAGATGATGGAAGTCATCCAGGCCAAAACGATGTCAAAGGACGGTGCGCCATTGCCGGTGACTGAGGATGTCGATGCAATCATTGCCGACATCTTCAAGCGCAATGAGGTAGATTTCGAAAAGCTGAGTAACGAACTTGCCAAGGATGCTCCGCTGTCTCCGCGGTTTACTGGTGGCTCGAAGAAGCGTGATTGACTAGTATTGGGTGCGCAAGGTACAGTTTCCACAACGACCCGACTTGCGCCGCGCGTTGCTCAATCCGTCTAGAGTTAACCATACTTAGAAATCGAATACTTATCATACACTTGCACTCGGTGTCCTGCGAAGCATGAAGTCCAGTTAATCGTGATCTCGCAGAGCAGACACTCGAGCGTTGTAAGCCAACTGGATATATATGTTAGAGTGGCTTGGGGTGTGTGCCCCACACTAATTGTGGCGTCATGTGACCGCTTATCATGGCAACCTGTTCCAGCCTCCAGGCAATGCCAAGAGTGGATGCCGATATCGGAGGCTCTGTGATAGCCTCTCGTAAGGGCAATCTGGTTATAAGAGGTCGCGTCACGTTGAAAACGTTTGAGCGCAACCATCATGAGCGTGCTTCGCGTTCCCTCCAACAGTACTTCTCCGGGCACCGACGGAGGGAAGCAGCTCCATGTGCAGGAACAACATGTGCACTCCCTCTCTACCAAGGAGGTAGACACCGGTGCACAGATTATCGCTGGGTCATCCACTGAGCTGGATCCAGTCGAAGCAGCACGCGTCAGGTTTGCTATGACAAGTTACGGCACTGCCCTACCACTAACTCGGAGTGTGCGCAGGAGGAAGATTGATTACCACATCCTCCCGATGATGTGCAGTGAGTTCTGATTCTATCTATTTGATGGCGCTCCCGTTGAAACTGGGAGTTTGTAGCGCTCTATTGGTGAGTACCTAACGATTGTCTATTCCGCTTATATATACTGTTGGACTACAGGATCCAATTTATGGACAAAACCACGCTTGGTAGCTCTTCGATTCTGGGCATAAGGTGAGATTTTCCGTAAAGTCGGAACGTGAAGGTGGTCTGACAAGTGACAGCCAAGGCGCGCATCTATCGACCAATGAGTAAGTATTTGTGACCGAAGCTTCTGTTCTCTGAGGCGGCTCTGACACTGTTGTGTAGATATAACTGGTGCTGCTCATCTACGTTGTGATGGTCCCTCATGTGTGTCTGACACTTTGTCATTGTCAGGCTAGGGACCGTGTTCTACATTAGTTACTTCGTATTTGAATATCCCCAGAACCTTGCTCTCCAGCGATTCCCCGTTGGCAGATGGATGAGGCGAGTATTGTGACCATGTTGCGTTTTCCATCGCTGAATTCGCACCTAGCTTAAACATCTTTATCTGGGGCGTTTCATTGATATCCCAGGCCGCTTGCACCAACTTTGCAGGACTCTTTGTGTGCAGATTCTTGCTAGGCATGTGCGAGGGCTCCATCACTGCAGGGTTTTTGATCGTCAGTTCCATGTTCTATACACACAAGGAGCAGACATTGCGCGTTGGCTATTGGTGTGAGTACACACCCTGTCATCTGGCCTCCTCTTTCGTGCTGATAGGGCAGACAGTCCTGATGAATGGGACAGGTAACCTGGCCAAATTAGATCGTCAGCCATTCTGACACGTATCAACAGCCCAAATCATCTCTGGTTTCATCAGTTTCGGAACACTGCACATTCATACTACCGGGTTTGCTCCTTGGCAATGGTGAGGGCCTCAGTTTCAGGGGAACTAGTGCGGAAAAACTCACAGCCTGCAAGGCTGATGGTCATTACTGGGTCGATCACTCTCATTGTTGCGTTGATCTACTGGTACTGAGTCTTTGGCCCATTGCCTCCGTTGACCATGTGTCCCGCAGGTTTTTTTTCCCTGATTCTCCCACCAACGCATGGTTCCTTACGGCAGGCGAGCGCGTGACAGCGATCCAGCGTTTGAAGGTGGAGATCCACGAAAAGCGTGCCCATTGTTACTCACGTACTGACGGGATCCCTTAGGAGAACCAAACCGGTGTAGAGAACAAACACTTTAAGAAGGAGCAGTGCGTCTCCATGGTTCACATTCGTCTTCCACTGATGACGGGGAAACGCAGAATGATCGAGGCACTTTTGGACCCAAAGACATGGCTCTTTGCGCTCTTTGCTGCTTTAGACAACATACCCAACTCGCTCACGAACCAGCGCCAGATCATCATCTCCTCCTTTGGTTTCACCAATCTAGACACGACGCTCCTCGCCTGCGTCGACGGGTTCATTGAGATGGCGACCATTTTTACGGGAGTGACGCTCGCGAGCCGCATTCCGAATGCCCGGGCCTATATTGGCGTTTTATACTTTATCCCATCCTTCATTGGGATATTGTTAATCGAGTTCTTGCCGTGGCGGGATCAAGTGGGGTTACTCTTTGGAATCTGGCTCGTCGACATCAATGCCACCGGATTCGTTTTGTCATTGTCGTGGTTAACAAACGTCACGGCGGGTCACACCAAGAGGGTTCGTTCGTGCCACGTCTTCTTCCCCGCATCTTTGATTAGGTGTCTAACGACGTGTACAGATCACGACAAACGCTATCATGCTTAGCGCCTACTGCATCGGGAATGCGGTGGGGCCTTTCATGTGGCAGGCCAAGTACAAGCCGAGGTCCGTCCCTGTTTTTGTGTCCTCTCTCCTGCTCCGCGGCAATAACTGAACCGACGTCAGGAACCATATCCCGTGGCTCGTCATCGGCATCTGCTACGTGTCATGCTCAATGTTGTTGTTGATCATCCGCTGGCTGTTGGCGCGGGAGAACGCACGCCGGGACGCAGAGCCGATCGAGGAAGACGAAGGGTTCTTCATTGAAAAGGTGTCGGAGGACGGGACGGAGGTACAAATCAAGGTGGACAAGGTGCGGCGTTTGTTGTTTCACCCTCGATCGGGATGTTTGACGGGATCCCCCACAGGCGTTCATGGATCTCACGGACCGACAGAACCGCGACTTCAGATACGTGCTCTAATGATCCAACGGGCCCCCCGTTGAAACATCATGGATGGGCGGGGAAGCGGCTGATGGTAGTCACGTACGCACAGGTTTGCAGAACATGAAACTTTATCACATGTGATGATGAACAGCGTGAATAAAGCGCCTCTGAAGACGACCTAATCTTTTCTGCCGAATGGATAGACTTCGCGAATCGAACGTTGATGAAGCTGCTTATCGGATGACATACCGACGCGCTTGGACGGAGGAGACTCGACGGCGGCCTGTCACTCCACCGGCGAACCCGTTAGGCACATGAAATGATCGCGTGATGTTTATCCAATCCGTAGCTGA
Organism: Boletellus aff. emodensis; assembly: GCA_038093915.1. Classification (NCBI taxonomy): domain Eukaryota; kingdom Fungi; phylum Basidiomycota; class Agaricomycetes; order Boletales; family Boletaceae; genus Boletellus; species Boletellus aff. emodensis. The sequence goes on from JBBPTA010000169.1 coordinate 10,857, forward strand.
TTCATTTCCGACAAATATGGCATCGCGAGCACAACTGGCGAAAGACATCGGTCTCGTCAGAGCCACATTAGGTACTTTAACTCGCCAGTTTGATGCACAGGGCACGCCCTCGATCCATCCCCGCATAATGGCTTCGCGAGCAAGGTCAGTCTCGCTTTCTGCAGGAGGAAAACTCTGAATGACCTACCATAACCGCTCCGAAAGTCACATTGTCGCACATGTGCTAGCAATGTCACAAAAGATTGGCCTCACGAAAACCATCTTTCTCGCGTATATCGTCCCGCCTTTTGTGTGCCAGTACTTGATGGGCGTGCTGGTTCAACTGGAGGGCACGCGCTTTTACCGCTTGGCGTTCTTGCCTGTCGCAATTTGGTTAGCTTGGCGCGCGACCCTGGTGGATATGTCGGGAGGGGACCCGTCCCAAGTCCAGGCGAACTCGATGCTCATAGTGCGTACTCGTTCCGTGTTGCGCCTCGTTTGACGAAATCGTTTTTTCAGACTCAGATGAGTTCGATCTCGACGCGGACTGCTGTGTGGGCGTTCGCACACGTGCGGTATCGACGCCACCGACCCGTGGAGGACGGAAGCAAGTCGCGCTCGGAAGGCGTGTACGCTGCGTTTTGGAACTCTTGGGACTTGCTCGTGAATCCGCGAGGGATCGGATGGAATTGGCCGCGGGGACTCGTCGTTCCCAAACCTGCGTACGAAACCGACTCGCGGGTCAGTTTCGTGCTGGCGTGGGCGGCCAGCGCTGCCCTGAATGCGTTTGCGTTCGACGTGTGTGTGCAGAGCATCCGCGCGATGGGGCCCGACACGTTCGCGACGCTCCAGGGTGGTACGCTGTTTGACCATTCCCTTCCCCCCGTGTTGGAACTCTTGCGAGCCGTGCTCGTGGCGACTCTAGTGGCAGCGTCGGCGTACTTTGGAGTGCAGTACACCCACCAGCTCCTAGCGGTCGTATCCGTTGTCTCGCTTCAGCAACATCCGTCCCAATGGCTGCCCCTGTTTGACGCTCCGTGGCTGTCGACGTCGCTGAGCGAACTGTGGGGGCGCCGGTGGCATCAGATGATGCGCGACATGGTGCTGACCCTGGGTGGACAACCGTTCGGGTTCTTGTTTGGCCGGCTTGGCGGGATCATTGGCGCGTTCCTGGTGTCTGGCATCTTTCACGACATCGAACTGCGGTCATCGGGACAAGGCGGGGACTCGATCGCCGTCATCGGCTTTTGGGTGATGAACGGCGTCGGGATCGTGCTGGAGCGCGTGTGGAGAAAGGTCACGGGGAGACCGGTGGGCGGGATGTGGGGGCGGGCGTGGATGGTCGGATGGCTGCTGCTGTGGGGGATCCCCAAGATGAACGCGTACGCGGTAGTGGGGCGGTTTGGCGCGCTGTCGCTGGTGGGTCGGTTCGAACCGTCGCTTGCGATCGTCGAGTTTGTCTCTCGCGTTGTGCACCCGACTCGTTGAAGCGCCCGTTGGTGTGATGACGCCCGTTCTGGCTTGGCTCTATGATGTAGAACGTGTGGTCGTTCAGAAAGCGGTCTTCCGACGGGAGTTGGCAACGCAACGATGGCCGCGTACCTCGAGACGAGGCGGTGATGAGTCCGTTTGGGCCTACCCCATCATGGACGTATTTGTCTGATTCAGACATCCATCCTACAGCGAGGATGGCAACGTCAGTCCTTTGCTCGCGTCCTTTGTGAACAGACCCTCATGCAACATTGGCTATTCACAGCATGGATGGCGTGTTTGCAATGTCGCAAAAGATCGCTCTGACAAAGGCCACTTTCTTCGGGTACATACTCCCGCCTCAGATATGTTTGTACTTTATGGGCGTCCTCGTCCAGCTCAAGGGAACCCACTTCCACCGCCTCGCGCTCCTGCCTGTCCTCGTCTGGCTTGCTTGGCGTGCTGCGTTTGTCGACATGTCGGGAGGCGATCCTAAACAGGCCCAGGCAAACACCGTGCTCATGGCAAGTACACTCGTCTGGCGTGGCCTAGCTTGACGTCGTTCCTCCCAGACTCACATGTGCGCCACCTCCATGCGTGCTACAGTGTGGGCTGTCGCACGAGAACCCTTTCGTCGTCAAAGTCCTTCAAAGAAGACGGATTCGGAGAACGTCTACACAGCGCTCTGGAATTCCTGGGACCTAATGCTGAACACGCGAGGCATCGGATGGAGCTGGCCGCGGGGACTCGTCGTTCCCAAGCCCACCTTCGAAACGGATTCTCGGGTGGTCTTCGTCGTATTGTCGGCCGCCCAGTTGGCCCTGCACGCCTTTGGCTTCGATGCATGCCTTCAGATCATCCGCGCGTTGTCCCCGGAAACATTCGGCTCACTCGGCGGCGGGTCTCTCTTTGACCATACCCTCCCACCCCCGCTAGAGCTCTTGCGATCCGTCTTCGTATCGTTCTTGGCGGTCTGGTTGGCATACTTTGCAATCCAATGGAGCTATCATCTTCTAGCGATCGTATGCATCATCTTATTCCAGCAGCATCCATCACAATGGCCACCCCTTTTTGATTCCCCGTGGCTATCCACCTCGCTGAGCGAATTGTGGGGGCGTCGGTGGCACCAGATGATGCGCGAACTGCTCGTGACGTTCGGTATTTTGCCATTCGGCTACCTGTTTGGCCGGCTTGGAGGCCTGTTTGGGGCCTTTTTAGTCTCTGGCATCTTCCACATCATCGAACTTCGATCAGTTGGACGAGGCGGAAACTCGGTCGCCGTCGCGGGCTTCTGGGTGATGAACAGTTGCGGGGTGGTACTGGAGCGCGTGTGGAAAAGGTACACGGGGAGACGGGTGGGTGGGGCTTTGGGCTGGATGTGGACGTTTGGTTGGCTGGCGCTCTGGGGGATCCCGTTGGTGGATGAGTGGGCCAAGACAGGACGGTTTGCGGTCTTGAGTTTGCCAGGTGACCTGGAGCCATCGCTTGCGCTGGCGAGGTTTGTTCGGCGATGTCTCGTTGGATCGTGATGGAGATTAGGATCAACAGACGATGTAATGAGCATCTTGTCACGTCGGGCGGGTTATGCGCATGGTCCAGTGGCGAGTGGGATGTCTTTCTGTCCCTCCCATCTCGACGTTTGCGAAAACTCGCACTGTCGCCCATGGCAAACCCGAGCTTTCTCCCGACCCTGCCCCAGTCCGACATCGTCCAAGCGGCCCAGGTACTTCAAATGCGATCTGCCCAACCGCTCTTGTCTGATCCAGTGTCGACAACTCTTCGCAGCTCATACAACAGGCCTACTCCCCCGCCAGCGCTGGCTCTTCAGACACCCAACGCCGCCTTCAACAGGAGCTCTTCGACGTGCAGAAGCGATACGAGGCTTGGGGCTTGGTCATCCCTTTCCTGAATCATGACGATGTAAACGTCCAATTCTTTGGCGCACATACCGTCCAGGTCAAAATCGCCAGAGATTGGTGGGTGGCCAATCACGCACGTCGGGTCGGTCGACTGACACACCGCTAGGGATACCTTTCCGTCGGACAACGCGACTTCCCTACGCGACTTGGTGCTCGAACTCACATCCCATTCGATCGCGTCCAGAAAGAGCAAAATCATCCTTCGCAAGCTGTTTGTTGCGGTAGCACCGTTGGCCTTTTGTCGTGGTGCGCCCGTCCGTCTGATCGAACGGTTCTTCCAGATCACGTCGCTGGCGTTGAAAATCGCACCCGGTTCTCCGTCATCATGGCCAGATTGGATCGTGACGACCGTCGAATTCTTGTCCGTTCGTGGAACCCCCACAGAAACCTTGCTCGATTTCCTAGCCATAGTTGCGGAAGAGGTTGAGACGGCCGACTTGATTGGTACGAGCAAGTATGGGTCTCCCAAGTGCATTCTCTAGCACGTCCTGGGCTCACGTCGGAGCCAGAATGCAGATGCAACAAACGCTTCTCGACGCCGCTCCGCTCGTCGTACGGGCCGTGGTAACGATAATCACCCAACCTCGAGATCGAATACGTGTTCGTGAACTTGATTCCGCGCTTAAATGTCTGCAAGCGTGGATGTCTGTTCTTCGTGGAAAGTGAGTGCCGTGTCACAGGCAGCTTTGTTGGCTGATTGGAGGGGCCCATGGCAGCGATATCACCCCACTGATCCCAATGTTGATCTCACTACTGACCCCTCCGACTCCGGATGCTGATATTGACCACGAAGTATTCTCACCGGCGTCGGATGCGCTACAAGAGATCATGACGCGTTCTTCGTTGGCTGGTGGCGCGGGTGTCATGTCGCTCACGCTTCCTCTGCTCGTTTGGATTGACACATGGGGTCCCCGGATACTTCAGTCCAGCAGATCATGTGCGTTATCCGTCCTCGTTGACACCATATCAGACATGTGAGACATTGTTTTGTAGCCGGAGAAGCCTCGGAGCTCTCTCATTCGCTGTGCAAGCTCATTGTAACCCTTGGCGACCACTCGAATACATACTTTGCTGCTAACATCACCTCGCAACAATCTGTGGCCGGTTCCTCCCACACACGATCGCAGCTTACACAGAGTTTCCTTCGACTGTTACTTGGTTACACCAGTTTACCTGGTTATTTTGGTGTGAACGAAGAGGAGAGTGAGATGACGCTCGGGTTTTGGTATCTCTTCCAGGAATCGCTCTGGAGTGTCGAATACGACGAGGATGACGACGAGAAGGGTAGCGCGCCGCCTGCGGACGTGGAAGAACGAGATAGACTGGCGTTGGTGAACGCCGTATATGTCGAGCTTGTGAAAATATTGAGGAGCAAGGTTGCCTGGCCGCCTCAGAGTATGTTGAGCGGGTGGCCAAAAGGTGGGCTGTTTCGAGATTAGGATCGAATACATGGCCCTCGTTGACGTTGCCCTGATTACGGGATAGACCAGGCGGACAAGTTTCAAGTGTAAGTGACGTTTCATGCTCCCACAAGGAACGCTGCTCATGGGGCTCAGTTATCGGAGGGACGTGGGGGATACTCTTATCAATGCGTATGTATGCGGTATTGATATAGTCGACAAAGCTGACGATTCCCAGATACTATATTCTGCGGAACGACATGATGGGGTATTATTTGAATGACATTCGAGAGCGTCTCGCAAATCAACCTGAATCCAGTGGATGGGAGGTGAGATGTACGCCGATTTCTCATTCGGTCTAACTTCGTGCATCATATCCCCAGGAAATAGAAGCGACATTACATTGTATCATGTCTATTCAGGAAGCAGTCCCTCTCGAAGACAATCAATTCATTGCCCAAATATTTGGGCCGGACGTACTCGCACGCCTACCAACTACTGGCCAGGACAGGATACGACGCACTACGCTCGGTCTCATCGGTGAGCCACATTTCTAACTACTGTCTTGAAGGAGTGATGGAATGTGCATCATGACTCGTAAAGGTACATACGCGTCATGGTTCACCACCCAGTCTACCACGAGTATACCCACATCGACTCCCCCTCTTCTCATGAACGCTATTTCATACGTTGTTGCCGCTTTACCCGAGTCGTCATTCTGCCTGCCGGCTGCAAATGCGCTACGAGACCTCTGTGATGCCAACCGGGCCGCCCTAGCGCCGCATATAGGGGCATTCGCAGAGTTGCATGCAGGGTTGACTGGCATTCCTGTGAGCCGAGGTCATTTCCCCCGGTGTTTGCATCTTCTCAGTGTTCGTTTGCCAGGACACGGAGAAGAGCAAGGTTTTACAGTCGATAGCGAGTGTCATTCAGGCACTGCCGCCCGAAGAGGAGATTCCACCCGTGCTTGTCATCGTGAGTCCTGTCGTTGAGAAGCTCGAACAAGCTTTGCGGTCCTCGTCGCAGGTATGTATTCATGATACACCATTTGTAACGTTTGTTCACATGTCCTCGTTAGCTTCCCGAAGAAGCACGTGCTGTAGCAATCGTGCAACTTCAGACACTGTCGGGAGTGGCAAAGGGCCTTACCCGCACCGCAGATTCACTGCTCATCATCGACGAAACCCCTGAGGAGCGAGCAGAAGCGGAACGTTTACGGCGGGCCCGTGACGACTATAGGATGGTCAAACTGCGAGAAAGTTTGTTTACAGCGGTGAGAAGTGCGTTCGAATTGTGGTCGACAGACGCAAGCGTGTCCGATGTGAGTCTCATTTGGAATACAGATGGCGCTGGTTGAACAGCGTGCAACATGCAGGCGCTCAGCGAGTTCTTGCGGTCTATTACTTCTTTGCCCAGTGATATCACGCTATTGTCCCTGCCGGCTGGCCCGCTACTGGAACTGATATGCATTGCATCCCAGAGGCAGCTCACCGCAGTGTGGCTTACGTTGGCGAACATGCTAATCGTTCAGCTGGATCCGCCTATCATGTTTACGAATTCGACGTTGAAAACACCACCAAGCGCCGAGGGAATGACGGTGGTGTCGAGTGCGCTACCCGTTCTTCTACAGGCATCGCTGTCGATGCTCGGCCAACCTGGGGCCATGGAATCTGTGAGCAAAGCCCGATACAAACAACAAGTGTTGGTACTGACATGGTTCGAGAACCCCGACATTGTGCAGGCTTTCTTCGGCTGCCTGGACGCGGTGCGTTCCTCCTTTACCCCCGTGGATTGAAAATGTTGACGGCGCACGTGGGTAGGTGGCAAAGCATTTTGTGGCGGTATTCTACAACCTGCCCCCTGGCGCTCTCGATGCATTGATGCAGTGTGCGGTGAGCTCGTTGTCGCTCCAGGAGCGTTATTCTCTAGTTGCGACCTGCACGTTTCTGGTGCGTTGAGCGTTCTTCTTACTCATCTCTGGCAGTTGTGTAATAAGGGGGCTGAGGGTATTACCAGGAAACGCTAATTCGACGCACTGCGGGAAGCGATGACCTCGGCGAAGCTGGCACGGTCCTCTTTCAAATGCACGGTCGAGCGATTCTCCGCTCGGTTCTCACGGGGTTCGCGGGCGTGGCGCCAAGGTCAGCGACGCAGAACCTGATCGAGCTCTTGTCCATGGTCGTGTCCAAATATCCGTCGGAAACGAGAGAATGGATGAATGAGATCCTTTTTTCTGTACGTCTTCTTTTTTGCTGTGTCAGGCGAGGCGCTAGCGGTCCGTGGGCGACTCACGGGCGTATTTTTGTGTATGATTTCCTAGGAGGACTTTGTGCAATCAAAGGCCACGCCAGAGGCGAAGCGTGTATTTGTCAAAGCTGTGATTGGGTAAGAGTTCTTCTTTTCTGTTTGGCGGATCTGAACCAGTAGTTTATGACTGGCGAAAACTGCCTGTAGGTCGAGATCACCAAAGAGGACGAGGGAAGCTGCGCAGCAATTCACGCTCATCGCGAGGGGACTGGAGGGCACGAGTTTTGGATACGCTTCCGTCAGCATGTGACGGGGGTGTATAGACCCGTTTGCGTTTCAACGCGTGGCGTGTGTCCGGCTTCTGCTTAGAAGAATTTGGAGGCGATAGATTTACAGTGACAATATTGTTGTTCCTTTTTGTTGCGGTGGCGCCACGCCTATTTGACAATCTTCTGGGTCACAACGCAAACGCGTCGGGGTAACCGAGTCACGAGGTCACGTCTGTGTGCGAGGAGGCTTTCCCTTCCACTTTACTTCCTCTCACAGCGCTGCCTGCTCAGTCTCGAGTTTTTCGCCCCCTTACTGCACCCAAATACAGCAGTGCGCCCCGACGTCACTGAACACGCCTATGGGGATGAGCGGTGCCTACTAACCCTGAGACGGAACGCTTATCGTCCACTCGTTCGAGAGCCAGTGTCATCCAGGACGAGAAATTATTCATGGATTAGTTCAGACAGGCAACTCTTCGTATCCTCCTTCATGTACGACTTTGGCTGGGAGTCTTCGCGCGTCGACATGTACATCAACTTTTAGAAAGTGATTGAATGCTACAAATGGCGCCACCGTCGCAATGCTCACCAACAGTGCGCCTTGCTCCACTACCAGGGACAACTTAACAGAGAAACCGTTGGCATCTCTGCATCGGTAACCCCCAGGCGTTCGATTTGTCCATAAGCAACGAGGACCTCCTCTGGGATGCCTTAGACTTCGTCGCGTTGCAAGTCCACACGCCTCCGCAACTCATCCTCAGTCAACTGATCATTTTCATCCCTTACTTCCCTTTCCACGCACGTCGCGGCATCCAATGGAACGTCCATATTCCCCCTCACACGACATTTGCCCCTTGCCTCGACCCATGGGACCCGCCTCCCTTGAAACCCTACTGGCCAATACTCCACAAGGTCTGTCCGAGCTCAACCCTTTCTACGGGCACTCCGCTAGCGGCTCCAAGAGGCCCGGCTGCCCCCTAGACTCCGCCCAGGACACCGTGTCCAAATGACATCACTCCTTTCGCTCCCATGCCACAGCCGCCTCCCTCGCCATCTCTTGGCGGGCATCACCACGATGCTCGCGACTCACAAACACTCACGTGGTTACTACACCATTTCAGGGCCAACAACCCGGCGTCCAGCGACCATCTCTTCGCACGGCACCATCCCGACCACCCACCAAGCTGGATGTCCTCAAGCGCCTTGCGGGGTCGTCACCAAACACGAACTGCCTCATCTCAAGGGTCACAAACAATGAACGCTGAGAAACCGGCAGAGCTCACCACTGGAGCAACCGTTCCATCGCTCATCCAGGGAACCTCGTCCTGTAGAAGGTCCTAATAACACATCGAGTCGACATCCGTGCTATTTGCTGGATTTGTGGACCGGCGGCATGTGACACGTACGGCGGGGGCGCGTGTCCTTTTGTCTTTGCCAGCATGGTGCTGCGTTTGCTCTTAGGCGGCCCGTTCCGTAGTACGGTGAAGGAGTAACAGTGGTATTGGACGTGCTATCTACTCCAGCCATGGGGTCTGGGCAAAGCCCTGATACAAACAGCATGTACGCTGACATGAATCAAGGATCTTGAGATTACACAGAATCTTTGGTGGTGTAGGTAGCTTGAGATAGTACTTGGCAGTCTGTCGCACGATGGTCTCACACCGTGCTCCAAATCTGGTTTAGTTGGTAGCGTTGTTCTCTCATTGTGGCGCACGCGAAGTTCCTGGTGCGATCCTGCTACCCATCGGCAGTGAGGCACTGATGCGCTCAGCTCTCAGATTTCAGGGATAACCTCGCCAGGGAACGCCGGGTCGGCACACTACGGGAAGTGATGATGGAAGGGATGGCAAGTTCAAGGGCGTAGTCGGCCGATTCTGCAGGTTGCCAGAAGCACGTTCATAGTTGCGGCTCTGTCGGCGACTCGGACCTCGTTGATGTGCGGTTGTATCCGCCCGAGACGGAGGAGGAGGGCGAATACGGTGGTCTGTAGAGGTGACATGACTGGTGAGCGATTTGTGCTTACAGCAAGATGACCCGAAGGCACGGGTGTCGGACGTGCACCGGTCGGTAAATAATTTGTTCCTGGCGCACAGCAGTCTGCAGCAAGTGCACATACTCGGATGTGCCGATGACATACTTTTAGTGCGTGATCGGCAACAGAGCGGCCGACGGGTGCAGCCGAGCCTCGGCAGACAAGCGGAGATACAAATTCGTAAATATATAAACCTGATTGGCTACAATCACGGGTCATCCAATGCCATAAAACCGACTTGTCGCACGGAATCAGCCGGAAGCCGACCTTTTTCTCTTCAAGCTCGTCCGTATCGTCGTCGACGCTTTTCCCGACGATGCTCGCAGTCACCCCGCGAACTCGTTATGTTCTGCGCTCAGCGCACCGCTTCGCCGCTGGCATGGCCACCGTCGCCCCACGTATCGGCGACACAAAGGTTGCCATGTCGCTCCTCGAAAAGGGCGCATACATCAATTACCAGCGAATCGAGGACAACCTCGCTGTCGTTCGCGAACGGTCTGCTGGCCTTCTTCGTTCTGTGCACCAAGCCCTCTGACTGTCCTTGGTGAGTTAGGTTACGCCGCCCATTGACGTTGTCCGAGAAGATTGTGTATGGCCATTTGGATGATCCTCACAACCAGGATCTTGTTCGAGGCGTCAGCTACCTCAAACTTCGTCCGGACGTATGTCTGCTTCCCTTCGTTCAGCTTCATTGCTCAAGATGCTTGTTATCATAGCGAGTGGCTTGCCAGGACGCAACGGCTCAGGTACGCCACTTCTGACGTTACGGTCCGGTATGTGCTTATGTAATCTAGATGGCCCTGCTGCAATTCATGTCGGCTGGGTTGGACACGGCAGCTGTCCCCACGACTGTCCACTGTGACCACCTGATCGAAGCACAGATTGGTGGTGTCAAGGATTTGGCGCGCGCCATCGATATCAACAAGGAGGTATATGATTTCTTGGCCACCGCTACCGCCAAGGTACGTTGTGTCTTTCCGCACGTGATACTGTGGCACGTTTGATGTCGGAATCATCCAGTACGGTCTTGGCTTCTGGAAGCCTGGTTCTGGCATCATTCATCAAATCATCCTAGAAAACTATGCGTTCCCTGGTGGTCTCATGATTGGTACCGACTCGCACACGCCTAATGCAGGTGGCTTGGGAATGGTGGCCTGTGGTGTTGGCGGTGCTGATGCTGTCGATGTAATGGCTGATATTCCCTGGGAGCTCAAATGTCCCAAGGTTATCGGCGTCAACTTGACTGGCAAGATTGGTGGCTGGACGACCCCCAAAGGTTGGATTGTTTTGCTGGTTTTTCACTCTTGTTCACGAGTCTTGCTGCAGATGTCATCCTCAAAGTTGCTGGCATTCTCACTGTCAAGGGTGGAACTGGTGCCATTGTCGAGTATCGTGGTTCTGGTGTCGAATCACTCTCCTGCACGGGTATGGCCACTATCTGTAACATGGGTGCCGAAATTGGTGCTACTACATCACTGTTCCCCTTCAACCACCGCATGGTCGATTATTTGAATGCCACCAAACGTTCAGAAATTGCACAGTATGCTCAGCGGTTCTCGCACAACCTGAAGGCCGATGAAGGTGCAGAGTATGACCAGGTGATCGAGATTGTACGTATTTGTTCCGAACGCATTGAAAATAGTGAATGTTGACGATTGCCGGACAGAACCTGTCGGAACTTGAGCCACACATCAATGGACCTTTCACTCCCGACCTGGCCACACCCATCTCCAAGTTTGCGGAGGAGGTGAAGAAGAACAACTGGCCTCAGGAACTCAAAGTTGCTCTGATCGGTTCCTGCACTAATTCGTCATACGAAGACATGTCCCGTTCCGCCTCCATTGCTAAGGAGGCATCGGCACATGGACTTCAGGTCAAGAGCAAGTTCACTATTACGCCCGGTTCAGAGCAAGTCCGAGCTACGATTGACCGTGACGGGCAGATTGGCGCGTTCGAGAGCGCGGGTGGGCTTGTGCTTGCGAACGCCTGTGGGCCTTGCATTGGACAATGGGACAGACAAGATGTAAAGAAGGGAGAGGTTAACTCGAGTGAGTCGCTTCCCTCGTCGGTTTGAGTATGTTTCTAACTTCGTGGAGTCATCACTTCTTATAACCGCAACTTCACTGGTCGCAACGATGCTAACCCTGCTACACATGCTTTTGTCGCTTCTCCTGACATTGTAACTGCAATGGCCTTTGCTGGCGATCTCACCTTCAACCCCGTCACGGACACGCTCGCTGGTGCGGATGGCAAGCCTTTCAGGTTTTCGGACCCATCTGGGAATGAGCTTCCGCCTCGAGGATATGACCCTGGTCAGGACACCTTCCAGCCACCCCCTCAGGACCGTGCTGCTGTCGCCGTCGCTGTTAGCCCCACAAGTGACCGCCTCCAACTCCTCCAACCATTCCAGCCATGGAATGGCAAGACCCCCACTGATCTCCCTGTCTTGATCAAGGTCAAGGGCAAGTGCAGTAAGTGAAGTATTCATGTGACTGGTATTGGGATGCTTCATTATTGGCTTGATAGCGACGGATCACATTAGTGCTGGTGGACCTTGGCTCAAGTACCGTGGCCATCTTCAGAACATTTCTCGTGGGTTTTATTGGTTGCTTTTCCGGGATTCCGTTCACTTTGGTGTCAGAGAATTGTTTGATCGGCGCTATCAACGCTGAGAACGGCGAGGCAAACAAGATTAAGAACTTGATCACGGGTGAATACGATGGCGTTCCCCAGACGGCAGCTTACTACCGTGATCATGGAATCAAGTGGGTCGTCATTGGCGACCACAATTATGGTGAAGGTTCCTCCCGTGAACACGCTGCCCTCGAGCCCCGTTACCTTGGTGGCCTTGCAATCATTGTCCGCTCATTTGCTCGCATTCACGAGACAAACTTGAAAAAGCAGGGTATGCTCGCGCTGACGTTTGTGAACCCGGAGGACTATGACAAGCTCCAATCGCATGACCGGGTGGATATTCTCGGCCTCGAATCGTTTGCTCCCGGCAAGAACTTGACGCTCGTTGCCAAGCATGTTGACGGTACTCGTGATGTTAGTGCTCGGGTTGGTCAAGAATCAATTTGATGCTGACGACTGTCGTCTACTATAGGAAATTCCCCTTGCGCACTCGTTCAACGAGGGTCAGATTGAATGGTTCAAGGCCGGTTCTGCACTTAACCTGGTTCGTTCTTGATTGCCTCCTTATCCTGGGCCGCTGATGAGGTCCGACCGGTTCAGATGGCTGCCAAGGCCAGACAGTAGACGGATAGACGCGCAACGCGATTCGGTCATCAGATCGTACGCTCCACGCTCTCTTAACATTCATCGTTCTGCGGGTCCTCGATCAGAGACGAGCTCGTCGCCTCCCTCCCGACCGTGATTCGTCTCTTTGATCATCTCTGCATGCTGCCCATGATTGTCTATACAGCTATGTGTAATATCACTCTGGACATCGGTTTTTTGCAATAAAAAGTAGTGTTACGACAGATGTAAGTTGGTGGTGTCGTGAGGCAAGCTTTTCGCGAGTCGTCCAAAGCACCTAGGGTAAAGGCCGATTGTCGAATTGGGTGGAATTGGAACGACCTGATATCCGGCTTGGACACTTGGAACATAACCTCAAGTACGTGACGGGCGGATACGTGGAATCGCACCGCAGATACGAATCGCTGTTGACGACCGTGTACACCGAACGAACAAAAAACCTGCGTGCTCTTCATTACATAAGGGAAGCGGAGAGACTCGTGTCGGGCGCATGATGTGGGTAGGTCATCTTAGATCATGCAGTCGCTCTTTTTCTCTCGGGTCGAGTACAGTTCACCATGAGCGACTGACGGGGATTGTGGTGTTGTGGACGAGCGAAGAAGTCCTTGGCAAGAGATTGGTCCCCTTTTTCCAGTCGCGCATGGAGCTATGCCGTCCATGTCCGCCAACTCGAGACAGATGGGGTGAACGAACTGGGGAATGGATCGTCGAACGGTGACTTGCACGACACTTTCTCTAGTCGGGTGATGATGACGACGGATAGCAAGGCTTATCCTCTTGCGGCTACGGGTGCGATGGGTTTTTGGGTCGAGGAGGGAAAGGTACGAGAGATAACTCGCAGTACATAAGCAGACCAGCTAAACGGAGACTAGATTAGGTCTTTCCTTTCTCGGCAGTACGACCTCGACGCAGTCCTCTCGAGTCTTAAACTTTCCGTTTCCATTAGTGATGTCGTGCCAGCCAGCTCTCCCAGCGCGCGCAAGCCCCATCGCTGTTCGCTCTTTCCAGTTCAGCGATGGACTGCTCCTTGACGCCCAGCCGTGTCCCCCCGGATGCGTTCGAACCCCGTAACTCGGTTCGTCCATCAATCTTGTCAGGGCTCAGCAGTCGGTACAGACGTAAATGGAACTTGTTCGTTTCCGTGTTCGGGAGAATCCATCGAAAACCGAGGCGAGCTGCGCTTTTCAACTCTTCCTCGCTCCATATTCTTGTCGACACGTCCCCCAACGATGCTCTCCGTTCCCCCACGGTCTCGCCATGTCCTGCGCGCCGTGCGCCGCTTTGCTGCTGGCATGGCCACCGTCGCCCCACGTATCGGCGATACAAAGGTTGCCATGTCGCTCCTCGAAAAGGGCGCATACATAAACTATCAGCGAATCGAGGACAGCCTCGCCATCGTTCGCGAACGGTCTGTCTACTCGCACCATCACCCATGTTTCTCCCTCTGATCGTCCTCCCCGCGTCAGGTTACGTCGTCCACTGACATTGTCGGAAAAGGTCGTGTACGGCCATCTAGACGATCCTCACAACCAAGATCTCGTTCGTGGTGCAAGTTACCTCAAACTCCGTCCCGACGTATGTCCGCTCCTTCTCACTCCGCTCCATTGCTAACTGTGGCTGTGATTTCTTGTGATTATAGCGGGTGGCTTGCCAGGATGCGACAGCCCAGGTATGCCGTGTCTGCACGTCGCGATCCGATGCACGCTCACGCATACTACAGATGACCCTGCTGCAATGCATTTCGGCAGGATTGGACAAGGCTGCTGTCCCTACCACTGTCCACTGCGACAACTTCATTGTCGCCCAGGCTGGCAGCGCACAGGACTTGGCGCGTGCCGTCGACGTCAACAAGGAAATATATGATTTCATGGCAACCGCGAGCGCCAAAGTGAGTCAGTTCCCTCCCCGTACGTGATGTCACGACGTGTCTCATGTGGAATCGTCCAGTATGGTATTGGCTTCTGGAAGCCCGGTTCTGGCATCATTCATCAAATCTTGCTAGAGAATTATGCGTTCCCTGGTGGCCTCATGATTGGTACCGACTCGCACACGCCCAACGCGGGTGGCTTGGGAATGGTTGCATGTGGTGTCGGCGGCGCCGATGCAGTCGATGTCGTAGCTGGCCTTCCTTGGGAACTCAAGTGTCCCAAGCTTATCGGTGTCAAGCTGACTGGCAAGATCGGTGGCTGGACGACACCCAAAGGTTGGATCGCTTTACTGGCCTTTGCTCCTTCCTTGCTCATGGTGTCACATTGCAGATGTCATTCTCAAGGTTTCGGGCATCCTTACTGTCAAGGGTGCAACTGGCTCTATCGTCGAGTACTACGGCCCTGGCATCGAATCGCTCTCCTGTACGGGTATGGCCACTATCTGTAACATGGGGGCCGAGATTGGTGCTACTACGTCATTGTTCCCTTTCAACTACCGCATGGCCGACTACCTCAATGCCACTAGGCGTTCAGAAATTGCACAATACGCTGCACGTTTCTCACGTAACCTAAAAGCTGATGAAGGAGCAGAGTACGACCAGGTGATCGAGATCGTACGTGTCTCTTT
>JBBPTA010000170.1:0-25767 GCA_038093915.1 Boletellus aff. emodensis
GTGGGGGGGCGGGGGGGCGGCGCGCGGGGGGGCGGGGCGGCGCGGGGGGGGGGGGGGGGCCCCCCCCCCCCCCTCCATCCATGGGTGACTGCGGCACGCCGTACAACATCTGTCAAGATGAGCTCCCCGGACGTCCTCCATAGCCCACTCACCCGGATGGAGGGAGCCCGGTCTTGATCCCCGTCATTCGACCTGTGCACCGCCAACAGGATGGCCCACGTCCATGTCGATATCTCATGTTCTTAGTTACCGCTGTAGCAGATCGACTTGAACCAAGTTACAGTGTTATGAGGGCGGAACACAAACGCCCTCTCCCTTGTTGAGAATGTCATACGGCCGCGATCGTTTCCTTCTCCCGAAATTCCAAAACCCCTGTGTACTATACGGATGAGTCTCTCGACCACCACGGATCCCGAACACTCGACCACCTTTGTTCGTTGCCGCGTTTGCGAGAGGCGCTTGGATGTCATGTCGGACTTGTGCTCCAAAGAAGGTTTGAATGGGTGGACGAGACTCGTGTTCACAACGGGATAGTGAAAACGTGTTTGGTAGCCCAAGGAGTGGGAAGAGGGGAGCCCACGCTCGACATTTGTACCTGCGAGCGACATCGACAAGGCGGTCGCTCAGCGAGGCGATGAACGCGATGTCTTGCACATGATGGCGACGCGCAAGGCATCTTGACACGTGGCGGACTTGTTCCTACCCACCATTGTTATCAGCCACCGCCTATTGTCGCCACCCACTACAACTAATGG
Source organism: Boletellus aff. emodensis (assembly GCA_038093915.1). NCBI lineage: Eukaryota > Fungi > Basidiomycota > Agaricomycetes > Boletales > Boletaceae > Boletellus > Boletellus aff. emodensis. Next base: position 756 of record JBBPTA010000170.1, read on the forward strand.
TTTACAGAGTCACTAAGACGGTTTTCATTCCCTCCGAGGATGGTTCAGGCGCGCTGCCTGTCGTTCGGGCATATGACGTCTATGTTGGCAGTGGCGACTACACCACACTCGAAACACCGGCTTCGGAAGGGGATCTGTACGTTCGAATGTCGGGCGAACTCGCAGAGCGAGAGCTCTACGTATACCAACGTTCACGATGGATTCAGTGGACGCCGCGACGGTCACTCATGGTCAACCTCTGCGGAAAGTCGGTTTATGCGTCTGTTTGTCCGATGCAAGGATTCCGCTATGTCTCTGTGCCAGCGGGGACGGGGAACCCTTCCGTAAACGCCTCGTACGACATCTCTGCCATCGTGGGGTTGATTGTGCAAGACGCTGAGTACATATCCAAATCCCGTCTGAAGAAGCGCACACGCTTCCATTCAATGATGGACCCCCAATCGACTACAGCTTTGGCAGCGAATGTGGGATATACGTTACGGACTCGAGGCGTCAAAACGTCGAGGCAGAGTGAAGAGGACGGAACCTATCTCAGGGATATTGGCGGCACAGGAGGCTGCGTCCGGAACCGAAGGGGGAAAGCGAAGGGAAAGGGGGAGGGAAATGGAATCGCAAAAGCACATGAGAACGATCAGGGTGTGTAGCGAGCAATGCTGCAGATGGTGATTATCGTATTTGCCACTAATGTCAGCTCAGCAGGCCAAGAAGTCGATCATCCCCAGGAGGAACTGCATACCAAGAAGAGGACGGCCGTTATTACGCAAGTGCCTGATTTGGCAGAGCATGGTACGACCACATGGAGCACATATTACGAGCCGTTCACATATAACATAGTGTCTGCACCCAGGGGTTCCGGGAGTATTACTTTCCATTCATCGGCCCCTAACATGCACTTCTCTCAGGCGGTCCAAACGTCTAGCGAGGATCCATCAGAGCTCCAGATGTTGCGCGCGGCCCTGGCAGACCGGGACCGTGAAATAGTCGCATACAAGGCGGAAGTACACGCAGCACGCGTGGAATGTCAGAAGGCACTCCAGAGAGCGGATACCACCCACCGGCGTTTGCAACGCGTCTTGGATTTGCTCCTGGACAAGGAGGAGGCATCTGATGAACCAAACGAGGGTGTCCTACACGCGTAAATGCTAGAGGCAACCGATACGCCATCCAACCTCGCCTCGCCACTTGCACGCATACAGGCGAAGGTAGAAATGTGAATCATCATCCACTGTGAGCAGTACGACGTTGAGAGTCGACGAACACCCTTTACAGTATATTGATGCATGACACCATTAGTTGTTGAACAATTTGTATCTACGCCGATAATCTCATGTTTTTAGTTGCTGCTGTAGGCAGGTCCTCAGCAGATTGCTGAGCGAGACCTGAACCACGTTGCAGTATATGAAGACGGAACAAAGGAACGGTCTTGCCATACGAGTGCACGATTGTATAAGTTTCATGGCCTCCGGAACGAACTTCGTGTTCACAACGAGAGCGACAGAGGAGACACGTGTTTGGCAAGAACACACACCCCGTTTCAACACCCCGTCCTCGCATATCCGGAACAATCTCCCAAGCAGGAATGAGAGCAATCTCTTCGGTCGCTCGTACTTTGAGGGCGTGAAGTACTGAATGATCAACATCAATGGCACAGGCCAGACAAGGTGCACGAATGAAACATCATGCATAAATCCATGGTTGGAATGCAGCAAGTTGAGTGCACGAATGCTCACCCGAGGGCTTCCACCGATAGTCCCGACGACCACTCAAGTTCATAACATATCTAGTTTGTCTCATTGGTGTCCTTTCTCGAGACTTTACCGGGTCTCCGCGGTATCTTCGACACGACCGTGTAGTATCGGCGAGATCTGCTCACATCGTGCCTCATTCGTTGCTGCTGTCGTACTATCCGGGCGTGATACAGGCATGGACGACTATCATGATAGAGGACTGGAAATGAAAGTTTATCACTTGTGCACCGCAAAGGTACACTCACCAGTGACGACGACGAACGCCCGATGTCGTACTGCGAAGCGCACCAACATGTGTCGGGGCCAGTCCCTCCTATTCGCGTGTCAATCCAAGATCAGCGTTTTCCTCGCTGTATCATTCCCTGATGCCAGTGATCTGCAGAGACGTGTTCAACCTGCCCGCACCGACACAGCAGACAATGAGATGAGAACGACACCGCGTTGTTTGTAGAGACGTGGCTTGTCTACACTATCACATGTCACATGTCACATTTCGTTGACCCCTTTTCTTCTGTACTCAATAGGATCGTTCCACCTATTCAGTAGAGCAGTATATAACAACCATGATCCATTCCACTGAGTGATTCTTAACCCCTATCTGAATCCCCACATTGAGTTGCTTGCTCTGAATCTGCTGTGACATGCAGTGTGAGCTCATCTTGAAGTCACAGGCTTGAGAGCTCCAGCTTGGCACCCAGCCTGCCTTTGCAGCTCTCTCCCCCACAAAGGCTTGCTCCAGGCTGGAAAGCTGGGATTTTGCCCATCCCACCACTTTGTTCATTGCAGCTCAAGTCTTCCATGATCACACTAGAGCATATGAAGCACATAGACTTTGCTTGGCAGGTAGTATTCCTTTTGATTAGCAATCCCAGGGATAACTTGGACTGTAAAGAGTATTATTTTGAAGTTTATGATGCATCTTTTGTTTTCCTGTCTGATTTTTTCATTATTTGAGCTCACTGCTTCATCTTTTACTGTCTTACCATCTGCTTTCTCTTATAAATTCTAAAACAGCATTTGAAGTGTCCTGTTTGCTCCAGGACATCTAGTGACAGCTCTTGACCTTCAAACCTGTTTGCAGAACCTCAAGGCTGAGTTCTACTCACACCCAGCCTTTAGGGCCTGAATAGAAGCCACTACTCACAAAGTAGCTGACTTTGTTCAACTTTGTTCTGTGGCAAGGAGCTTGGCAGTCAAGCTGGCTGAGTCATCAGTGACTGAAATTTTCATAAACCTTCCTCTTGCCCCCCATATGCACATAATGGCCATTGAGTCTTATTACAATATCACTGATTACTGCCAGGAGGACATTTACAAACAACTCCTTGCCCTTGTTGAAAATCTCACTGTATTGACTGATATCCTGATAGTTGACTTTCAAGCACCTGGAGATACAACTGTCATCAAGATTGCAAGGTGGTCTGAGCATGAGGTTGACACTCTTGTATGATACCTCCATGAGCACCATGTAGAGGCAGGTAATGGGAACTTCAAGGAGGCCACCTTTTTTGCTGCTGCAGAGTACCTCAAGCCTCTCCATATCATTGGCAAGATCAAGGATGCCAAGAGCATTCACAACAAGTGGGGCTAGGTTCAGTGTTTTCAAATTATTTCCATATGATATCCATGATACTGATCTACTGTGATCCTCTAGCTCAAGGTGACTTATACTATTATCTCAACATATTGCAATCAATCAAGTTTTCATTGGGACAATGAAAATGGTGCAGGTATACAGGGTACTACTACATCTGATGTTTTTGACACATACATTTCAAAGAAGGCAAGTCCCCAACCATGAAATCATACTAATCTTGACTTATAGGCAAACAGTTCAATGAAGAGTTTTTGCAACAGGGGATGGAAATATTTGGAGCAAATAGACAACATCCTGCCCCATGGTAGTGCATCAGGGGGGGGATCCTATTATGGTACCATCAATACACTTCCCAATACTGGCATGAAGAGGTGAGAGCAAGCAACATAGTGGGGGAACATGATGGAGATAGATGGCCCATCAATCATGTCTACTCCAAGCCTCACTATGCATAGCTTAGCCACAGATGACATCCAAGTCCCTCCAAGCTCCACTATAGCCACAGCCAACACCTCCAATGTTTCCTCTATTCTTGTTTTTGCTGATGCTGTCCCCTCTGTCCTCACTCCTGCTCTCACTGACACTGTCTCCTCTGTCCACACTCCTGCTGACACCATGGCTGTCCTCTCTGTTCCTGCTCATGCTGACACTGTCCCCACACCCACTTCTGTACTGGGAACTGGCAAACACCCCTTCTCCCTTCTTTCTTCAGACACCAATCCTTCTTCCACTGGTGAATCACCACTTTTGTCACATGTACAGTTGCTGCCCTCCTACTCCATTCCATCCATCCCACTGTCCCACATCCCACCATCCCTAGGCCACAACCTATCCCATGCCCCATCCCATGTCCCATCCCACAGCATGTATGGTGTTAGCAAATGCAGCCAAATAGGTGGCACAAAAGATGACAAACAGTCAAGTGTTGTCATCATCAACATGGTAAACAATCCAACCCATGCACTCAATGATACAATCACCACCAAATTTCACAACAAGCTGTCCATTGTCAGCACTGCTATGAATGAGCTGTATCATCCTCTGAACCTTTTTTCACACCATATCACTGAGCTGGGAGAATACTTTGCACAAAATGAAAGCAAAGCATCTGTGTTCCTTTCATTTCAGCCAAGGGAACATCTTGTGTATGCACATAAGTTGTATGATCAATTCTGTAGCCTTTCACAACCTGTCACTGGTCCAAGCCAAAGCTCCACTGGGCCAGGCACTCCATTGTAATCATGCATACTACAATTGACAAGCATATTGCAATTGACAAGTTTTTTTTGTGTATGCAATTGATCATGGTGCAATGAGTGTAATGTGCATGTGCGATGTACATGTGTGATGTATATATTTGCAACAGTGGATATTCATAACTACATGTCTACATCCTCAAGCTCATTCAAATAGTCCACCAAAAGCATCTGATAGTCAACCCACATTGCTTGGGCAATGTTGTTACCAACATTCTAGAAACAGGGCATTATCTTTTCCGGAGTGAGCCCCTAGGTCTACAGGTTTGTTTACGTTCAGCCCCTTCTGCTTCTTCATCTATTCCTTCTCGTTCGCGGATGGAATACTTAGATGACGTCATCTATCCGGCATTCCCCTTTTATCTGCTGGATGGAACTTCCCCTTAACGGATTTGCCCAATGTAGTTCCGCGTTCCCACATTCCCCATTCGGTGTTACACTTCCCCTATCCATGGACGCATCATCTCCAACAGCCGTATCTCTTACTACGTCTGCGTTTCCTCACGAACCCCATCAGGTATCTCCTTATTCATAAGGTACAGCTCTATCTGAGTATATATTCGCGCATGTACCACTAGTAGTCTTTAGCTAGTTCTACGCAATCTACGCCTAGAATTTAGTTCGTCCTCGAGTCTGGCTGGATAGAGAGAAGGAAGCTTGCTAAGTTCGTGTGTACGCATAACAAATGTTGTCTCACATCTGTTTTGTACTGGTGTGATTGTCCTGGGCTGGTATAGGTGAGTTGTGAGCAACAGGTGTGCCAAACAATGAGTGTGATGGTGCTTGATGGTCATCCAGCTTGGAGTCATCTTCTGAGTCTAGATCCAATGAGTCCAAATTACTGTTGTTGTTAGTAGCATACATGTACATAAAATTATGAAGAGTGCATAGCACTGCAGGCAATCCTGCTTGTGTATCAAGAGGAAATTCAATTGGAAGTAGCAGGATACAAAAGTGTCATTTGAGGATACCAAAGATATACTCAACAACATTCTGAGCTGATGTATGCTGCAAGTTGAACAATTCTTCCTGGTTTGAAGGACTGAATGAATGATTAGACTTGGAATAAGTGAATAAGATAACTTACCACACATTGGCATGGCCCCATTCTGTAAGATGGTAGCATACATCATGATATGGAACAAGAAGCTCATTTCAGAGTAGATATCCTCCATCTGCCAAGAGATATTTCTAATGAGAGTGGGGGAGAATGCAATAGCATATTGGACAGTAGCACCAATACCACTCTCACTTGGGGTACAGCAATGAAGGGATGGTGTATAGTGCAAGACTCACTGTACTAGCAGAGTTTCTCCTTGGTAAGAGTATCAGTACCCTAGATGGGTACTGTTGTGCATGGAGATAAGATAGAGTTTAGTGGGGATTAGCCTCAAGTGAGGTAATGGAGGAAATGAAGTCAGGGGAACTCTATTGAGTGAGTTACAATATTGAGTATGTTACATGCTGTTTATATAGGTTACATAAAGTGGAGTTTGAACCTAAAATATGAGTCATGTTGAGTCTGTTAGAGCTATGATATGGGCAGTAGAGCCTACTCAGCCACTGCCCAAAGGGTGGGAGAATGACTTTGTATTTACTTATGATATGGGCAGTAGAGCCCACTACAAAACTGTAAGTAAAAGAAAACAAAAGGGTAATATATCTGGCTTACCCCAGCCACTGCCCAAAGGGTAGGAGAATGACTGAGGGAAAGGAAACAAAGGGGACACCTTAAATACAGTGGCTTAAAAAACTATCTACATATTTGCATGTTTTACATTAGTCATGACTAAATGCAATAACCCCTAATCATAGCCCTAAACTACAAGTATATGGAATGAAGTACATATACTTGGCTTTCCATCAGTCCAAGAATCAAGTGATTTAGATAAGAATTGATAGAATAGCAGCTATTTGAAAATGACATGTCATGTGGACAGTTTTTTAACTTAAAGTTTTGATTATATATATTGACCCTGGCATGCTGTGATATCATTACATATCCATCAAGGGTTCTATTATGTTATCTTTATGTAATGAGTATGATCTAATATATATAAACTCCACCATCCTTTGCTCATTTTCTCATCATCACCATGAACTCCATTTCTATCTCTCAAAGACAAAACATCATCTCTCTTGCCTCTCTTGACCTATCTACTAGGAAGATTGCCTCACAGACTGGTCTAGGGAAGTCTACAGTATCCCAGGTTCTTCAGGAAATCCAACCAGAGAGGCCTAGGCTTCATGGTGGTCACCCTTCCAAGCTTTCCTCCACCAACAAGAGAGCTATTGTTCAGCAAATCCTTACTGGCAAGGTCAAAAATGCTGTTCAAGCCACTCATTTCATCAACTCTATTGTTGATAGTCCTGTTTCTTCTCAGACAGTGAGGAATACCCTCAAAGAAGCCTCATTGAAGGCTGTGGTGAAGAAGAAAAAGCCATTGCTTTCTACTAGTCACAAGAAGAAGAGATTAGCCTTTGCTTTCAAGTATCAACATTGGACTGTGGAGGACTGGAAGAGAGTTACAGTGACTCCAAAAACCCTTTCCATACTAACCTCAATAGTGGTGTGTGAAGTGCACTGCCAAACACCATGGGAATTGTGCTTAGGGTTGGCAGAGTTATAAACAGTACTTACCATTGGCTACCAAATTGCTCCCTGGGTCATGTGATTTGGTCCATAGGGTACTGAGATATGACCATTACAAGACAGCAATACCATGGAAAGGGTTTTTTCACTTCTCAATTGGTGACTAGGATATCAGTCAAATCATAGAATACTTGTGCATATTTGTTAGCACAAACAAATGTATACATATAAACAGCATGTCTGAGTTTAAAACAGTTCCCATGCTTCTTTATTTCCAACCACTATCATGGTCAGATCTCTCTTTCTTGCTCAACAAAATAACATCTTCTCTTTGCTTGATGCTGGCCACTCTGGTGAAGCCATCTCCAAGGAGACTGGTATTAGCCCTTCTGCCATATCCAAACTCTGCTCCAAGCATTGTTCTGCCCTTCCCAAAGCTATTGGAGGTTGTCCTTCCAAGCTTTCTCCTGCCAATATCCATCATGCTCAACATTTCATTACCTCTGGAAGAGCTGAAAATGCTGTTCAAGTGACCAAAGCTCTTACCAATATCATCAACCAACCCCTCACTGCCAATACAGTTTGTCTTCACTTGAAGAAATCTGGTATGAAAGCTGTGGTCAAGTCCAAATGCCCTATACTCTCTGCTAGATGTCACAAGGCTTGCTTGGATTTTGCTCATGCCCACAAAGATTGGACTATAGAGGACTGGAAAAGAGTTATATGGTCAGATGAGACCAAAGTCAATCACCTAGGGTCAGATGGATGTAAATGGACATGGAAAAGGGCAGGTGAGGAGCTTAGTGATAGGCTGGTACAAGGGAACTTTCAAATTTGGAGGAGGTTCTTTGATGATGTGGGGCTGTATGACTTGGGAGGGAGTTGGCTTTGCTTCCAAGATTGATGGTAGGATGAATGGGGATCTCTACCTTTAGATTTTGAAGGATGAGCTTCAGCAAACCTTGGAGCACTTTGATCTCAATCCTCTGACATCATCTTTCAGCAGGACAATGATCCCAAGTACACTTGCAAAAAGGTGAAAGAGTGGTTAGAAGAGCAGGATTTTAAGGCCATGGTTTGGCCTGCACAGTCTCCTGACCTGAATCCCATTGAACACCTCTGGGGATGGCTCAAGAGGAGACTTGCAGAGTATGAAAACCCTCCTAATGGGATTCATGAATTGTAGGAAAGGGTTCAAGTGGCATGGGAAGAAATACCTGTTGAGGAGTGTCAGAAATTGATTGAGAGCATGCCTAGAAGGATTCAGGCAGTGCTTAGGGCAAAAGGAGGCTATACCAAGTACTAATAATACCCAAATACCCTTGTCAATTGAAAAGTGAAAAAACCCTTTCCATGGTATTGCTGTCTTGTAATGGTCATATCTCAGTACCCTATGGACCAAATCACATGACCCAGGGAGCAATTTTGTAGCCAATGATAAGTACTATTTATAACTCTGCTAACCCTAAGTGCAATTCCCACAGTGTTTGGCAGTGCACTTCATGCACCACTATTGAGGTTAGTATGGAAAGGGTTTTTGAAGTCACTGTATATGGTCAGATGAGACCAAAATCAACAGGATTGGGTCAGATGGACAAGAGTATGTGTGGAAAAAGAAGGGTGAAGGGCTTATTTCCAGAGAGGTTAAAGGTACAGTCAAGTTTGGAGGAGGTTCACTCATAGTTTGGGGATGTATAGGATGGAATGGTGTTGGGATCTTGAGTGAGGTTGAGGGAAGGATGGATGGTGAACAGTATGTGGCCATTTTGGAGGGAGGATTGCTTCAAAGCATGGAGGAATCTGGAATTCCAGAAGATGATATTATCTTTCAACAAGATAATGACCCCAAGCATACTTCTAGAAGAGCCCAGAAATGGTTTGAAGAGTAGAATATCAAGCTTTTAGACTGGCCTGCACAATCTCCAGACCTCAACCCAATTGAACACACTTGGAATCACCTCAAAAGATCTCTCTCAGGTTATGAGAGTGCTTCTACAGGGATTCATCAATTGTAGGAAAGGGTAGTGGTAGAGTGGGGGAAGATTTCTGTGGAAGAGTGTCAAAAATGGATAGAAAGCATGCCTAGAAGGGCTGAGGCAGTTATCAAGGCCAAAGGAGCTCATACCAAGTACTAGATAGTTGGATTTTTGTAAAGTCAAAAAACTGTCTGCATGACATGTCATTTTCAAATAGCTGCTATTCTATCAATTCTTATCCAAATCACTTGATTCTTGGACTGATGGAAAGCTGAGCATATGTACTTTATTCCATACACTTGTGGTTTAGGGCTAGGGTTAGGGGTTATTGCATTTAGTCATGACTAATGTAAAATATGCAAACATGCAGACAGTTTTTTGAGCCACTGTATCTGAATGAAGGTGTGCATGTAACTCCAACCTCCAATACTAACTCCAACTGGGGGTATTGTACCTCCAAGTGTACAGGTGTCAGGTGAAGAATAAGTGTTGACAAGAAAAGAGGGACAATGGGGATCTGTTTGGAGAAGGTTAAAGTGAATATGTGCAACTGATGCATCCTTTTCTGACACTAATAGTTGTTGTAGAATATTCCTGTATGACATCATGCATAGCCTCAGTAGATGAAAGTGTCACTTTCTTTTGCCTTCTGGAAAGTTATGAGACTATTCCATCAGCTAGGAATATACAGTAGCCTGTAGTAGACCTTCTAGTATCAATGTCACCTCCCCAATCAGTGTTACTATATGTTAGGAATCCATCTTTGGAATTTCCTTTATATGTTAGGCATAAATCTCTAGTGGTAGCCAGGTAGCAAATAATATATAATGTACACTTGAGATGTTTATCAGTTGGATTGGCTGAGAACTATGACATTTTGATTACAGAGAAGGCTAAATCAGGTCTTGTTCCAAGCATAATATATGTATAACAATGATCCAATGACCAATTGATAGTGAATCTTGAGGGTAAAATTTGATTCTTCATTGGATTATACCCAGAAGGTAGAGGAACATGTGATGGTCTGTAGTTTTGCATATCAAATCACTTGATCACCTTTTCTACATATGTGATTTGATCTAGACTCAGAGTTCTTTTAGTTCAATCTCTGGTAATCCTCATGCTTAGATATTCTTGGGCTTGTCCTAGATCTCTGCTTTCTCAATGAGTCATAAATTGTTTCTTCTTTTGGAGAAGAAGGATCCTATTATTGCTCATAAAGAGAGCATTGTCAATATAGATCAGCATGATAATTATGTCACCTTTGTGAAAGTAGACATAAACTCCCAGATTGGAATGAGTTCTTTTGAAACCCATCTGTAGTACTAAGGATTTGTGTAAGGCTTTGTTCCATTGGAGGGCAGTCTGTTTAAAGCCATAGATGGTTTTGTGCAATTTGCAAACCTTAGTCTCTTTACCCTTTTGTATGAAACCTTTGGGTTGTGTCATATAGATTTCTTCATCAAGATTACTAAAGAGAAAGGTAGTCTTCACATCTAGCACCTCTAATTCCAAATCTTTGAGTGCTGCTAGTGTGAGTAATAGTCAGACTGTTTCAAATCTCACTATTGGAGAGAAGGTTTCCTCAAAGTCTATTCTAAAGACTTGAGTAAATCCCTTAGCAATAAAGTGTGCTTTTATTTGCCCATTACTTTTCTTGACAAATATCCATCTTCTTGTGATAGGTTTTCAATTCCTGGAAAGATTTATGAGATCCCATACTTGTTACGCAGGGCATACCTCGAGTGGTGGACTATGACTTATCCCTAGGCAGGACACTCATGAAGAGGTACAACTCAGCCAAGGGAGGACCTAAGGGACAAAGGTGAACGGTACGCTTAGAGAAGCAGTCGAAGAGTTCCTTGTTCAATGAAGAATGTGTTACGCAGAGCGTACCTTGAGTAGTGGACCAAGACTTATCCTACAGCAGGACACTCACGAAGAGGTATGACTCAGCCGAGAAGGGACCTGTTACGATTCACTCCTTTTCTTTTCTCCACACTTATCGATATTCCTCGATCCAACTCACCAGATCGATTGTCATTCGTGATTACTTCATGATCTGACCCATTGGATCATTTGTCATTTCCCATTACTCGCAGTCCGATCCATCTCGGACTTCTTTTACTCCTTTCGACCCGTTGGTCATTCTGGCTTACGCCTCTGTCCGATTCAACTCGGACTTCTTGTCTTCTTTTCCTTTGTTCTCCTTATACAGTAGCTGGTCTGTGCGCATCACAGACAGGTATATAAACCCCAGTCGTCTAGCCATGTACCCTAAGCTAGACTTACCTGGCAACTACCTTGTTCGCTCCTCGCTCCCAAACCTTGAGCCCCTCGTCCACCGACTAGTGTCACTAGCCCAGCAGTATCCCTTGTCCACCAACTAGCACCGCTAGCCCGGTAGTATCCCTCGTCCACCAACTAGCACCGCTAGCCTGGCAGTCACCTCGTTGCCATAGGAAGACCCTCGGCTGCCTCCGTCCTCGACTCCTTAGGAAGACCCTAAGGATAACGTCCTTTGCGCTTGTCTAGGAGTGACCATCGTCCTGCTAGGTCTATGCTCGTCCCTACCCAGGCCAAGCATAACAGGACCTAAGGGACGAAGGAGACAGTATGCTTTGAGGAAGCGGGCAAGGGGTTCCACACTCAATGAAGAGCAGCAAAGACTATACACTCTTAGGAGAGCAGACTAAAGACTGAGATCGTCAAAGAGACGAGCGAAGGACTGAGGAGGACTCAAGGTTACGCTATATTGTGCAGATCAAGAATGTAGTACATGAAGTGCAGTGGTGGTATAAGTAGTGGGGATGCATAAGTGTAGAACACTGAGGAATATTAAGGAAGAACGGGGAAACTAGACTGTGGTGAGAGATGTGGTCATGGAGATGGGTGTCATATCCCGTGTTCCCACTCTGGTCCTCCAGACCATCTCCAGTCAAGGACTCCGGTGCAATCTTATCACAGACGCACCTCGTACATATCGGACATATCTCTGTTTCCCCTTTTGTACATCCTTATTCCGTTTATAGTAACTCCATCTCCTCTTTCCCCTTTCGTCTTAGTTCCACCCTTAGACTTCTTCTGAAGCTGTGTTCCCTACGTGCGCACAGCTCCGGCTTCTCTTGTATCCGGAGCACAGCTCCGCAGTTCCTTTGCTTAGTCCTTCTACTTACCAATCTCCATTACTAATCCAACTCCGGACCTTCGTATATAAACTCTGTACCCTCCATTTGTAACCTCAGTTCGTATATCGAATCTAAGTCACTTCTCTGCTTGCTCTATCGGATTCCGTTCCGATTGTCAACTCCGTCCTCCGAAATACTTAGGACATACTTCGCGCAAGGGTGCAGCGTGCCACCTGCATCGCTGAAGCCAAAGTCCATCTGCCTCCAACGACTCCGTCCCTTCGTCCAGTCTCCCTTCGCACCTCCGACTGACCGGAGCAGAGCGGAGAAGAACCGGACTTGACAATGGCTGTCCATAAGAAGAACAAAAGAAGAGATGAAAGAGGAACAAAGAAGAGGACAAAAGAGGTTATAGTTGTACCAAGGCTAGCTGGTAGTCGCTCGCGATGAGAAGACAATGAACGTACGTATAGGACAAGAAACCTGGTAAAGGTGAATGTGTGGGACGAAGGTAAGAGAGGACAAGTAGAGTAGGAGTAAGGGAGAAAATCATAACAGAATGGACTAAGACTATATGCTCAAGGAGAGCAGACTAGGGACTGAGGTCATTGAAGGGTCAAGCGAAGGACTGAGGAGTGACTCAAGGTTACACTAGATTGTGCAGATCAAGAATGTGGTACAAGGTACATGGCAGCAGTATAAGTAGTGGAGGACGCGTAAGTGTAGAACACTATGGAACCTAATGGAAAGACAGGGAAACTAGGCCATGGTGAGAGATGCAACCATGGAGATGGCTGTCTGTAATAGAAACAAAGGAAGCAACAAATGAGGAACAAAGGAAGAGATAAAAAGGGTTATACAGTGACTCCAAAAACCCTTTCAATGTTTAACCTTGATGCAGTGTGTGAAGCACACTGCAAATACCCCTGGGAGTTTCACTTAGGTGTAGGGGAGCCAAACAAAGTACAAACTCCTGGCTACAAATTAGTCTCTTGGTCATGTGATTTGGCCTAGATGTGGCAGAAATATGGCTATTTTAAAACAGTAATGTCATTGAAAGGGTTTTTTCACTTTTGAATTTGAAATAGGTATCTTGCAGATTTCAAGTGCAATTGCAATTGTTTGGGTATACAAACAAAGATATACAATAAATATTGTGTCTGAGTTTCAAAGAGTTCTTTCTTTACTTGATACTGGTTGCTCTGGTGAAGATATTGCCAAGCAAACTGGTGTCAGCCCTTCCACCATATCCAGACTTCGCTCCAAAGAGTGCTCTGCTCTTCCAAAGTCTCTTGGAGGTCATCCTACCAAGCTTTCTGTTACCAATATCTGTCATGCTCAGCATCTTATTTGTACTAGAAAGGCTGAGAATGCTGTCCAAGTGACCAAAGCACTTACCAACATCATTAACCAACCTCTCTCTGCCAACACTGTTCATCTTCACTTGAAGAAGTCTGGCATGAAAGCAGTAGTCAAGTCCAAACGCCCTCTTCTCTCTGTCAAACATCACAAAGCTTGTTTGGATTTTGCTGAAGCTCACAAAGATTGGACTGTAGAGGACTGGAAGAGGGTAATATGGTCAGATGAGACTAAAATCAATCACCTAGGGTCAGATGGACATAAATGAGTATGGAAAAAGCCAGGTGAAGGCCTCAATGATAGACTTGTAGATGGGACTGTTAAGTTTGGTGGTGGTTCTGTGATGGTATGGGGTTGTATGACTTGGCAGGGGACTGGCTATGCTGCCAAGATTGATGGTAGGATGGATGGGGACCTTTACCTTCAAATTTGGAAGGATGAGCTCCTCAATACCCTGGAGTATTACCATCTTGATCCTTCTCAAATCATCTTTCAGCAAGACAATGACCCCAAGCACACTTGTAGGAAGGTGAAGGAGTGGCTAGAGGAGCAGGAATTTGAGACTATGGGGTGGCCTGCACAGTCTCCTGACCTAAACCCTATTGAACACCTTTGGGGTTACCTCAAAAGGAGACTGGCAGAGTATGAACATCCTCCTAAGGGAGTTTTGGAGTTGTGGAAGAGGATTCAAGTGGTTTGGGAAGAGATACCAGCTGAGGAGTGTCAGAAGTTGATTGAAAGTATGCCTAGAAGGGTTGAGGCAGTCCTCAAGACCAAAGGAGGTTATACCAAGTACTAATAGTACCAAGATACCCTTTCAATGACATTACTATTTTAAAATAGCCATATCTCTGCCACATCTAGGCCAAATCACATGACCAAGAGACTAATTTGTAGCCAGGAGTTTGTACTTTGTTTGGCTCTCCTACATCTAAGTGAAATTCCCAGGAGTATTTGCAGTGTGCTTCACACACTGCATCAAGGTTAAACATTGAAAGGGTTTTTGAAGTCACTGTAGTTGTACCAGGGCTAGCCGGTAGTTGCTCGTGATGAGAAGACAATGAACATACATATATGACAAGAGTCCAGACAATGGTGTGTGTGTAGGACAAAGGTAAGAAAGGACCAGTAAAGTAGGAGTAAGAGAGAAAATCGTAACAATACTCTCCTTTCTTTCATAGACTTCATCTCATCACCACAAGTATCCAGCCATTGTTTTTGTTGATCCTTTGGCAGTTTAAAGATGTCTCAGTATTGTTTTGGAATATCAAATACTAGGGCTGCCATAAACATTAAGGCTTTCATAAGGTGAGTACTCATTTCTGATGCTCCTTTTTCCATCTCCTGTATGTTCTGATCCTCTCCTAGTTTTTGGAGTTCTCTCTCAATTTGTACAGGTACTTTCTCTCCATGTAGGTTATCCAGAATGAGTTTTAGTTTCAGAACTTGTTTAGATCTCCTGATTCTGACTGGTGGAGCTATCAGAGGTGGTAAAAAAGGTCTAGGAGGTGTTTTTGATCTAGAGGGTGGTTTGGCTGGTGTCTTTGGTAATGGTGGATGATCTGCATCATCTTCTTTGATTAGAGGAGAATCCAGTTGTTGGTCTGAATTAGGATCTTAATTGGATAACAGATCTGGATGTGGATGTATGTGTATTTCAATAGGATCTAAATCATCTTGGGCATCCCCTTGTTCAGCTTCCTGTTGATCTTGAATGTTTCCAGGATCATTATTGTTATCTTCTGGGATTTGTACTAGGTTTGGTTTGTTATACTCCTTAGAACATTTCGGAAAGGAAAATTCATTAAATGTGGTAGTACTTGCAATGACTACCTTTCACTTTTGGATATCATAAAAATGATAGCCTTTAGTTCCTTGTGGATATCCTATAAAGATCATCCCCTTTGCTTTAGGTGAAAGCTTATCTTTCCAGTCTTCTTTATGAATGAAGACATATGCTCAGCAGCCAAAAACCTTGAATCTGGATATATCCAGTTTCTCCTGAGAAGGGTCTCATAAAGATATAGGTGTTGTCCACTTGAGTCTCTGCATGGGTTGTCTGTTGTAGATGTACTGTATACAGCTGTTTCCATAGTATCTTGCCAGAAATTCTTTGGAAGGCATGCATGATGCATCATTGCATTTACTTTGTCAAGTAGAGTTTGATTAAATCTTTCTGCTCTACCATTTTGTTGTGGTTCTCTGGCAATGGATTTTTGGTGCTGAATGCCTTTCAAAACAAGGAACAATTGGAAACCATGTCCCAAATATTCCCTCTCTCAATCTGAATGGGGAGAGATCAAAGAAGATCCAGTCGGCTGTTCAGACAAAGCCAGGTAAGAGCAAAAGGTAGAAAAGGTCTCTGATTTGTGCTTGATAAAAGCAATGCAAGCATAAGAGCTGTGATCATCAAGGAAATTGACAATCCATTTATTATGATTGCAAGAGATAAGTGGCATCTCCAGAAGATCAGTGTGCACCAATGTAAAAACAGCAGGAGCACAAGACTGAGATACTGGGTGAGGTTTCTGTATGTGCTTACCAAGAGCACATCCTTTGCAAAAGGGTATAGGTCTGGTTGGAAGTGCAGAAACTCTGGAACATGTTTGATGAGTATGCTGGAGTACATTTGGAGAGGTATGACCTAACTGGTAATGCTATAGTTGCAAGGAATTATCCTCTTAAAGTGACATGGTTGAACTGCCCATCAATTTAATCATATAGGACTAAAACTAATGTAGTCCACCATGGGGTGAGAAGGCAGATGCCTGTAATGCCTCATGGCCATGTTTGTTCTGAATGATTATAGCTCTTTGTGTGATCTCAGTAGTATAACCAATTTTGGTTAGTACTGGTAATGATAAAAGTCTATGTGGAGAATCTGGTGAATACCAAACATCACACAAGATAATAGGTTTGTATGATCCAGATCAGATGATTACATGTCCAGGTTCAGTCATCTGTATAGTCATACCATTTGCAACCTCACAAGTCTTCTCCCCATGACTAAGTGATATGAGATCTCCAGGATTAGGAGTAATGTGGTTAGTTGTGCCAGTATCCACCATCCAATAATCTTGGGTATGTAGTCAGTGATCAGTCTCTGTCTGTGCCATATTGACAGAGTACAGATCATAATAGTGATCAAATTGAGAACCAAAATATCCAAATCATCCCTCATCATACAAGTATGATGGTAAAGTAGGATGTGGAGGTAGGTCTGATGGTCTCTCCACATCTGTAAAGCTACTTTCATATAAATTTCCAAAGTGTCTGGATGGATATACCCCAGCACTGAATAGAACCTCTTTCTTTCTTCCTTTTCCCTTCTTTCTATTTGCTGATCCTGTTGGTCTTGGAATGACTAGTTCTGGTGGTGCTTCTGTTACCATATCTGGTTCTGGAATGATTGGATATGCAATCCAGAAAGGGCCTGCTACAGGTTCATAGGTCTCCATTTTAGTGGGAAATGGGTTGAATGGGCAATTGAAAGGATGGAAAGGATTGAGTAGGTTCATCAAGAAAGGAAGTGGAAATGTCAGACATTCCAGCATCTTGGGCATTTTCCAAAGACATTCCATCATCCAGAATGTTTTGATCACCTTGGTATTCCCAGTGTTCAAATACTGGTTCATCTTCTGGATATTCTGGTTCCAGTTCTAGTGCTGGTTTTGTGATTTCATCAATGGTAGCCATGCCAGCCATTGGTTGATCCAATTCTATTGAATCATCATCTACTGTAATAACCATAAAGGCAAGATCAATGTCATCATTGATGTAATGTATACCTGCTTTACCCTTTCCTTTATTAGAACCCTTATGATCCTTCTGCCTTTGTCTTCTCTTGAAGGCTTTAACCTTCTTTGACTTCTTAAAAGTCAGTCTCTTCTAGGATGATGATCCTGAAAGTGTAGATAGAGCCTTTTTATTGTTTAACCAACAGTGATCAATGGTGTGGTTTGTCTTTCCATATTATGAGCACTTTACATTGGTAGGAGCATTCCAGATTACATTAGTCTGGTATGCCTCAGCATAAGCTGGTTCTCCAATCCACTAGAGAAGATGGGTGGAAGAAGTTACATTAGACTCTTTAAGGGTGTATTCCAAAGAACAAACTTTCTGACATTGGCCAGAGTAAAGTTGTTCTTTTGGACTGTATGGACTATGGTAGATACCATAGATTGATAGGATGAGGATAAGGCATTGAGCATGATTATTGATCCTATAGAGTCATCAATCTCCAACCTGGCTTGTTTGACCTGATTAAGTAATCCTTGGTATGTGGCAATTTGAATACCAAGGTGTTGCTTAGGGTTGAACCAGAATGAAAGAACCTTTTGGAAGATGGAAAAAATACCAGTGACTCCTTGAGGCATATAAATGCTCTCAAGGTATAGCCAAAGCTTTCTGGAAACAGAAAGTGTTTCCACAACAACACCATGTGTGTCCTTTTCTATTTTATGTTTCTTTGGAATAATATGATGTATTGATGGAAGTAACCAGCCTCCTATCACTGCAGCAGCTTGTTGGTCTGTTAAGACCCATTTAGATTGATCCTCTGGTTTCTGATTCTTCCAGAGCATAGTTTCTTCAACAATTGACCAATGCAATCCTAGCATGGTCAGAACACTTCATATTTGAGAGGCCCATACAATATAATTAGATGGCCCCTCCAGGAGCTTCATGTGGCTCATGATCTCTGATCCAACCTTGATTGAAGTCATGTTTGGTAAATTGATTTACCAGGGAATGAAGGTTTGTACTGTTAATGTAAAAAATACATCAGTCTCATCATTAGATGATAAGGGAGGTAAAATGGTGATGAAATCAGAAATCAAATCTGGCCCAAGAAAATCAAATAGATCCTCAAAATCTGTTTCAGATTTTTGGTCTGATTCCTGTTTCTGGTCTTGTGCCTGTTCCTACTTCATCTTCTCCTTTCTCTGCAGTTTCATCATTGTCTGCTTCTTTAATCTCTGAGTGAATCTCCACTTGATCTGTTTCTCTGATGGTTTCCAGATCTGATGGTCTGGTTTCTCTGGATAGATGAGTGTCTGGAGCATTTTGTTGTCTTGGTACCATAAAGGATCTAGTCACTTTAGTAGTGTATTCTCAACAGTATCAAAATTGAGAATAGAAAAGAAATGATAGTTCTTTATACTCCTATCTTCTGGTCCATAATGGTGAATGTACCATAACTGTTTGCAAGAAGTACAGTCATCCACTGCCACTTTAAACAGCTAATTCAATAGTTGCACCAAAACCAAAACATCACAAATTTGATAGATCAAGAGTGTAGAACAAATGGTGCTATGAGGTTACTTCAAGACTACAAATCCTGTTAAGTAGAGAACAATGAGATATCAATTGTAAACTGGATGATAAGATAGTGGCTTTATCATGCCACCACCAGCACTTTAAACAGTGCTGAATATAGTATATCTGGGTATCTGGGCAGATCTAAGCATTATCAGACACCACAGTGATCATTTGATCACTCATCCTCACTTCCACCATCAGACACTGTGCCCTCATTGGCTGTGTCATGTTCATTCCTGCTGTCTTGTGCTGCTTCAATCATCCAGCCACTCTTTGCCCCAGACCTTGGTGGTACTCCTGTTGAAGTCCAATAGGAGTTCCATTCACTAAAGTCTGGATCTATAACCCAGACATTAGTAGTCAATCCAATATACTTAGTATTGGACTGATTAATGGACTGACTATTGGACTGACCATTAGGATAAGTCTACTAGATGAACTAATGGACTGATTATTGGACTGACGCATCAGTCCAGTCATTAGGACTGACTATTAGGATTACTATTAGTCATCATAACCTAATGTGACATATTAGTCTATTAGAGATTTTCAGGGGATGACTCATTCTGATTCAGTATGACTCACCATGACTCATTATGAGTCATGAGGCTGTGCATGATGTCATACAGGAATGCTCTACAACAATTATGAGTCATGATGACTCATACTGACTCCATGTGAGTCACAACCAGATCACACAATTGGTTATGAGTCACAATGAGTCGATCTGAGTTAATTTGACTCAACATGACTCATGTTTTAGGTTCAAGCTCCGCTTTATGTAACCTATATAAACAGCATGTAATGTATTCAATATTGTAACTCACTCAATAGAGTTCCTCTGACTTCATTTCCTCCATTACCTCACCTGAGGCTAATCTCCACTAAACTCTATCTTATCTCTGTGCACAACAGTACCCATCTAGGGTACTAATACTCTTACCAAGGAGAAACTCTGCTAGTACAGTGAGTCTCACACTGTGCACCATCTCTTTGTTGCTGTGCCCCAAGTGAGAGTGGTATTGGTGCTATCACCCTAGTATCCGGTATCACATTCTCCCCCACTCTCATTATCTGTGAAGACCTGGATGGGGAACAGGGATCCATGGAGATAATGTCTCCAGGCTTTGAGTCTGCAGATGACTGCAAGGAGTTCATGGTCATAGATGTCATAATTTCTCTTTGCAGGAGAGAAGGATTGGGAGAGGTAGGAACAGGGGTGCCAATCACTGTTGGCATCAGTTTGCAAAAGAATGCCTCTAGTGGCATGCTTGGAGGCATCGGTGGCAATGGCAAAGGGACGGCTGTGGTTGGAGAGATGGAGCATGGGCTTCGAGAGGAATACCTGTTTGAGGGCATCAAAGGCATCTTGACACTGGGGGGTCCAATTCTAAGCAAGGTTTTTCTTTGTTATATCAATGAGAGGGCATGTGATGGCAGAGTAATCAGGGATAAACCACCAATAGAAGTTGGCAAAGCCAAGGAAGGAGTGAATGTCCTTGAGCTTCTGGGGTACAGGCCAGTCAGCAATGTTGGTGAGTTTCACAGGGTCCATGGCCAATTGGCCAGGTTTGACTATCATGCCGAGGTATTCCACGGAATCTATGGCAAACTTGCATTTGGAAATCTTCAAATGAAGATTGAGTTCCTGCATTTGGCTGAGAACTCATTTGGTGTGTTCTTCATGAATTTTGGCATTGGGGGAGAAGATAAGGAGGTCATCCATGTAGATGATGAGCCATCCTTCTGTGATCATATTGTGGAACAAATCATTCATGAAATGTTGAAATGTGGCAGGGGAGTTGGTGAGTCCAAAGAACATCACTGTTGGCTCAAAGAGTCCTTTATACATGAGGAAGGCGGCCTTCCATCGGTCTTTGGGATTGATCTGGACATTGTTGTATCTTCAACAAATGTCAAACTTGGTGAAAAGGTTAGCTTCTTGGAGCTTATCTATGAGGTTGGAGATGAGGGGGAGGGGATAAGCATCTCGGATAATGTGTTCATTGAGGTAATGGTAATCTTGGCAGGAGTGAAGACCACCATCCTTCTTTTTCACAAAAAAGAAAGGGGACACTTGAGGGGAATTTGAAGGTTGAATCTTGCCAGCCTTGAGGTTTTCATCCAAGAATTCCTCAGCAGCTTTCTTCTCTTTGGGGGTGAGGGGATAAATCTTCCCTACTTTGGGAATGAAGCTTTCATCAAGGGTGATAGTGTGGTCATAGGGGTGAGAGGGAGGAGCATGGTCAGTGGCTTCTTTTGTGAAGACATCTGAGAAGGCAGAATACTCCAGAGGAAGGGTCTCTTTTGGCTTAGACAGCTTAGCTTGCATTGCGAGCTCAGTAGCAGTGGTAAGCTTGGCACAAAGCCTCGCTTTCTTGGGTTTTCCTTGGTTGAGGAAGTATCTGGTTTCTTTCCTCACCATACAATTGATACTGAGTAATTCAACTGACTGGTCAAGGTATTCCTTGGGGGTGTGGTAGTTTATGAAGTCATAGAGACTTTTTTCCCAGACTTTGTTGACGTTGACATGATGTATTGGCTTTGGGGTGGCAGTAGGGGTTGCCTTCAAGCAGAGTTTACTTGCATGTTGAAGTTCATCTGTGGTGTATTGAGCATTCAGCTCTATGGTTTGGTCCAAGGACATGGGGATTGTGAGGGTACAATCCTTCCAATTTATGGTTGGATCAGCGATCTTGAGTCACAGCATCCCAAGGATGATGTTCTCCTTCCCACAGTGCAAGATGTGGAAGGTGGTATGATGGAGGATTCTGCTAATGCAGACATAGAGTTCAGCAGTGAACTTAATGTCACTGTTCTTGTTCGTGGTTTGATCTACATTGCATACTAGGATTGGCTTTTCAAGCTGGGTGAGGGGGATGTGATGCTTGCAGGCAAATTGCCAGTCAAGGCAATTGACATCAGCACCACTATCAACAAGAGTAGGAGTTTCAATGGCTTTGAGGGTATGGGAGGGTTCTACTAAGGAGATGGGAACTCGAATAGATTTCTTCAAAGTAGATGTTACTAGGGGGGGTGTACTAAGAGACTTAGAGGGGGCTCATGTTGAAGGAGTCCTCCATTTTAAAAATCCTGACCAAGAAGGGAGACCTTTTGGACCTCCATGTCTTCTTTGTCACTTTCCAATTTGATGAGAGAAGGAACTTCTTATTCCTCGACTTTCCAAACTTTCCGTTCAGAAGTCTTCTTTGGTGCCTCAGCAGTGACGGGGGTAGTAGCAGGGAAGTGGGAGCAGCTTTGACTGCCATGTCCAGGCTTTCTGCAGTGGAAGCAAAGGTGCTTCTCAATGCATCTTTGGCATTCTTCAGGGGTTAACTTGGGGGTGGTGTGGGTGGCATCAACGTCCATTGTGTTGGGGTCCTTGGTGGTGTGGGTGGGGGTAGGAGTGTATACTGGTGTTTTGTAGGGGCAGGTGCTTCTGTCTGCAATCTCATTGGCTTGTTTCCAGTTCTGATAGAAGTGGAAGGCTTTGGCATCCCACTCTTCGAGAGTGGTAGGGATTGTATCCATGGACATGATCCTGTGCATGAGGGAAGGGGGAAGGCCAGCTGAGTAATATCCAATGAGAACATGGTTCTCAGTGATGTTAGTGATGTCCTTGTGTTGAAATAACTTTGATGAATATTCAGCTAGTGAAGGGGAAAAGACCTTTTTATGGGTCTTCAGGTCAACCTTAATGGTCATGTGGGTGGTGGTGAGCCAGGCAATGGAGGTGGGGACAACGTCCTTGTGGTCAAACGCTTTGTTGAAGGTGGTGACAAAATCAGGCCAGGTGTCCAGGGAGATGGTGGCAGTGCTAAGAGCTTTAGCGTGGAATGTTGCTGCCCATGTTGCAGCAGTTCCTTTGGTCATATATGAGAGGATGAAGGTGATGCGATGATCGTCATGGTTGTAAATCTCAGAGTTTACCAGAAGGTAGAATTGTACTGTGTTGAGCCATGCTTTGGCTCAATCTGGAGACCCATCATAGGCCTTGGGGACACTGATGTGGAGCTCAGTGGGTTTTGTTGCAGGGATGGTGGGTGCAGGGATGGAAGTGGTAGTGGGTGTGGAGGGGAGGGTGGAGGTGGAGGGGTTCGAGGTTGATGCAGATGACATTGTGACTCAAGGTTGGGAGGGGGGAGGGAAAACAGGGGAGTGGGTGATGGTTGGAGGGGATGGGGGAGTGGGGGCATGGGGGAGGATGAGCTCAGCAGAGAGCTGGTGGGCGAGGTCGAGGGTTACTTCCTGCTCTTCTTGAGTGGGTAGGAAGTCATCAGAAGAAGTATCAGGATGTTCTGATTCTTCTTCAGTGTCCAAGGAGATGGGATTGATGAGGAATCTCCACCAATGAGGGGTGTCTGGTGAGTTGCTAATGGTGGTAGTTCACAGTGATGGTGACGGCAGGTGAGAAGCTAGACTTTTGTTATGCTTGGCCTGAGTAGGGATGAGCATAGACCTAGCTGGATGATGGTCGATTGTGAGTGACCATGGAGAACGTTATCCTAAGGGTCTTCCTTAGGAGACAAGGGTTACTTCTGGTCTAGGGATGCTAGCCAGTGGACGAGGGTACTGCTGGTCTAGGAGTGCTAGCCAGTGGTAGATGAGGAGCTCAAGGCTTGGGGAGTGAGGAGTGAACAAGGTAGTTGCCAGGTAAGTCTAGCTTAGGGTACATGGCTAGACAACTGGGGTTTATATACCTATCTGTGATGCACACAGACAAGCTACTGTTACAATTTGTTCTCCATACTCGCACGTCTTTTTCCTTTCCGTTTGTTGTCCTCACCGCTCCCCTATCTTTGGTATGCATTACTATGATTACGAACATTTCTTCATCGTCGCGGATTTACCTATGACTTACATTTGTTCTCTTTAGTCATACTTGCTTACTCATCGTCCGATCCAACTCGGACTCCTTACTTATCTTCAACCCTAGGGAGTCATTCTCATTTACGTTATGTCTGATTCAACCCGGACTTTGTCATCCTTCTTTGACCTTCCATACGATTCCATGCTGCACATTCCTTTGTATATAAAGGTCATCTCTCCTGTACTTTTCCTTATTCTCAATCTGCGCAATTCAGTGTACTCTTTAGTCCCTCTAGTCCCCAGTCCCTCAGTCCGCTCTTGAGCATGGTCCTAGACCTTAATCCCTCAGTCTGCTCTCGAGCATATAGTCTTTAGCTGTTCTCTTGAACATATAGCCTTCGTCCTCTTTGGCTGAGTTGTACCTCTTCATGAGCGTCCTGCCGTCGAGTCTTAGTCTGATCCCTTGAGGTACACCCTGCATAACAGCTACCATATTTGGTGAAGAAGTAAAGAAGTAAAGAAGTCCAAGTTGAATTGGACAGGGGCATAAGCCAGAATGACCAATGGGCTGAAAGGGGTAAAAGAAGTCCAAGTGGAATCAGACTTATCGTAAGTGTGAATGACAAGGGTCCGATGGCCTAGATTACAGGTAAGTGAGAAAGAGTAAGCAAGGAAAAAGAAAAGGGGTGAATCATAACAAGTAGTCCCTACAATGTTTTTCAATCACCAGCAATCTAGAAAAATATAGCTGTCCTGGCACAGTTGTTCCTACTGTCTCTCTAATGCTACTTCACCCAGTATTTAGCCAGTTCCTTGATGACTACAATACTTTTGAAGTTACATCTGAAAATGAAATCTTTGTGTGACAACTGTCAACCCAAATGTCTGGTGCTCATGTCAAGGAAGACAATCAAGCTTTGTGGGTTAGCAGCATATTTTCTAATTATAGTTTAGATTTTAGAATCATCAAGACCAATGATGGCTATATGTCAGATGGCACAATGTGTTACGCTAGGCGTACCTCGAGGGATCGGACAGAGGCTCGACGGCAGGACGCTCACGAAGAGGTACAACTCAGCCGAAGAGAGCAATGACTATACGTTCAGTTTTGAACGGCAAAGGACTATACGCTTCAAGAGCGGACTGAGGGACAGAGGACCACGCTCAAGAGCGGACCAAGAGACTTAGGACTGGGAGGACTCAAGAGTACGCTGAATTGCGCAGATC
>JBBPTA010000173.1:2824-25556 GCA_038093915.1 Boletellus aff. emodensis
TGAGTTGACGCTTCCCATTCCATGACCTGGAAGAACCTTGAGAAGTGCACCGGAATCCCGATGCCACACATAAATATTACGGTCTGGGAGAACCAGATGAAGAAGGGATCGAGAGCGATAGCATCGACCAACCGACCTTCGCTTCCGCTGACTACAAGGTTACCGTCGACGCCTCCGAAGCAACTTCGAATGACATAGTAGCGCTGGTGCTGCCCTGTAAATTTGCGAGCGAGCAGACCCTCGTTCAAGTCCCACAGATATACTTCCTATCGTGTGCCTCGTCAGTCATCTGTGGGGATACATGATTGGAACGTCTCTCACATTCGGTGCATGGTTAATCAGTGCGAAACGGGAGTCCTCGGATATCTTGACGCTCGTAAGTTCACCGTCCGTGGGAAGCGACCTAGACCCTTCCGGTTCACTGAAAGCAAAACAAAGACGCAACGCTCACAACTTGATGGCCCTGCTCTCCAGGTCATATATGATCATCCGGTTCTCAGACTGACGGCCCCCGTCCACCGTAGCGACGTCCGGCGTTGACTCTCGACTACTAGCGTCCGTTGCTGTGGGTGGTATTGCAACTTGAATGTAGTCCATTCCCACCGCGACAAGTCGTGTCATGTCTGGAGTAACAACCATGTCGGTCACACGAATGGGCACCCAGGACCACTCTTCACGGAGCTTTCCAGCCATGTCCTAGAGAGAAAGTGAGACGCAGTCCCGGCATGCTCCAGACGCACGTACATACCCAAGAAAGTATCTTGCGGTCTAGATCTGCCGACATGAGGCCCGAACCATCGGGTAACCACACGAGCGCGGACACGGTCTCTGAGTGGGAGTCGAGAGTTTGTATGCATTTTCCAGCCTAGCGCGACCTGGTATAGCAGCTTCTCGTACGACGGAGAAGGTGGTCATTACCTTGGTATCCCAAAGCATTATTAATTGGTCCGCAGAGGTAGCCAGGATTGAGTCGTCGAGCGACCACGCTAGCGCACCGACAGGGAAGGGGTGATCCCGGAGAGTAAACTCCACCACATACTCATGAAAGGAAGGTTCATCCGACTGGAGACGCGGTGTCAGTCATGGACCTGGTTGGAGGGAGAAAAAAACATGCCCCAGCCCGCCAAATTATGGCCGTCTTATCTTTGCTTGCGCTAGCCAGGCGTATGCCATCATGACCCCAGGCTATGTTCCATACCTCGTCCGTGTGTACTCCGAGAACGGTAGTTGTGACACAAGGGAAGTCCTCTCTTTCGCGACGGTGGTCAGAGAACGAAGAGGAGGAAGCAGCGCTCATTGGGGCATTGCGATGTAGGCAGTGAGAGTCTCTGATAACACCTTGATTATGTCAGCAGCGTCACGAGTCGCCGAGAAGCATCACCGAATGAAGTCTGGCACAAGGATGCTGGTCCATGCACCCTCACCCCCTGGCCAGCCACGATGCCTGGTCATGGTGGTAAAATACAATCTTGGGCACCAATGGCAACCATGGTGAACGCTCCCCACTCTTGAGAAGTGCTCCATCGTCACGGCTAGGTGACAGCGTTCGACGATATCCCCTTGAGTACTCTGAGCGGCGACGTATCGCTCAAAGGCCCTTGTGCTCCCCCTCGAAGTCCATACGTCTTGGCCATAAACGAGGTTAGGCGAATCGGGGAGCCGTCAGTTCTTCCTCTCTATGGGCTGTTTACCTGACTGTGACCCTCCAGTTCCCCGATAGGATCCAAGGCTTTGCAGCATTGTTGGCGTTAGATCGGAAGATCCTGCCTTTCAGCAAGTTAGGGGTCAAGTATGACGGGATTCCACCGTGGGTGCGGGTTCGTTCGTGTCAGGAATCGAACAAACCCACACTCAGACTCTATGGCTGGAGTTGCTGCCTCTCCGACGCGCGCGTGCACACTGGATAAAGCCCGATTACGTCCGTGATGCCATAACGTTGGTGGCAAACAACTTCATGGTTGCGACAACGAATGCAGGCAAGGAATTCAACATGATCCTGCGCAAAGACACGCTCGTCTTGGTCAACTCGAGCACGGCGCAAGTCGTTTGCAATGCCTCGGTGAGACGCTCGAGGGTTCCTGTTTCTTTTCTTTTTTCGTCATCAGCATCGACTTTGGTAGCGTACACTTGGGTGTCCCGATGGCGCCCGATTCTACATGCCAGTGAGCGGGACTGGCAAGCATTTTCTAAAGTGTTACCGGTCTAGTCCGGTGAGAGGAGACGACGGTGTGTGGCGCCTCCGTCACTGGCAGTCGGTTGATATCGCGATGGGGGTGGCAGCGGAATTGAAACCGAGGCTGCTTGAAATGTTTGCCCGTGGTGTCTGGTACATACACATCGTCGTGGGTGGCGTGCAATTGCAACTGTAACCTCTCCGTGCATGCATTGTCATGTCATATTTGACTAGACTTGGACGTATGACGTGTGAGCGTAGCCACTGTGACCAAGGACTCACATACCATTGTGGATAGCGCTGGCAGGCAGAGCCAGCGAGTCGCGGTCGCGTATTGACATCGATTACCACTACAGACTCCTTTGACCCCAAAGAAACTCGAAATCAGAAATCGAAACGAGTTGCAGATCAATCCGTACGTTTCAGCCAATTTAATAGGATTATTCAAACCTCATTCCCCCACTCTCCCACGTTCAGTTTTTTTAAAATATTTTAACGCGGAGCACAATGGACCAGCCCAGTCATTCCGTGCACGATCTGTAGATATCCTCTGGTATAATTCCCCCCAACAGATCGATGAACTCTCCCAACCGGGTCCACCGGAGGCTCGGTACGGGCGAGCCCTCGTGCAAAACACGGACGAACCGACCACCACTCGGGTCACGCCAGACCTTGTTTTTTTGGGGGGAACAGACAGAGTTATGCGGGGAAGGTTTCACCAACAAGCCCCCCACTCACCTCCATGACGATCTCGCTGCCCATCGCAGGCCATCTCAACGCGCCTCCGTTCGCCGCGCTCCCGAGTCCAAGACCGGCCGCGAGCCGAATCATGGACCCGTCGTGTCCGACGTAAAACCTCACCTTGTGTGTTTCTTGGCCAGACCGAAGACGCTCAAAGTTGTGCAACAGTTCGGTGAAGAAGACGCCTTGTGCATTTATATGGACGATTCGTTGAGCGTGTGCGCCAATACCAAACCGATTCCAGCCGAGGGGAAGATGGGAACTCACCAAATGTCAGCGACGTATACGTCGACGCGTTCTTTGCCGAGTTCCATATATAACT
The DNA here is from genome assembly GCA_038093915.1 of Boletellus aff. emodensis. Lineage (NCBI taxonomy): Eukaryota > Fungi > Basidiomycota > Agaricomycetes > Boletales > Boletaceae > Boletellus > Boletellus aff. emodensis. The sequence continues at coordinate 6,061 of JBBPTA010000173.1, forward strand.
GTGACCGTTTCGTCAAACCCCCAGGGCAAAACGACGAGACACGACGCATGCACCTACTTGTATTCCCAATCTCCGAGAGCGAAGACGGTGCTGGCGTCTTCTTGGGAAACGCACGCGCCACTGGCATTGCATGGAAGCGGGTGGCTGTGGCAAGTGCGTGAACTGAATGTGTCGAAGAAGTGGTCGTCTGCGTGCGTTCGCCTCAATTCATATCCGGGGGGGTCGTGAACAAGGGACACAAAAAGAAAATACATACACCACGAGTTCCACGCGCTCAAACCAGTCGTTCCGAGCGTCGCATCCAATCTCTGTTGCAGATCATGATACCGAACGAGATGATCCGTCCACGCCGGAACGGATTGATAAGCCGCACGGATAGCGTCCGCGTTCGGACAACCGTAGTTGGGCACCAACGAGTCTATCTGACATTTCAAAAGTAATCAATCAATCAAAAAGGATGTGAACGAACAAACAAACATTTGCGGGTTGGGCGTATATCGGCCATCGTCGTCCGATCGTGCTTGGATCCATACCATACAAGATCGCACCCGCGACCTGGTGCGTACGCACTTCGGTGGACGTCCGAACGTAGATGTTCAGAGGATCCACCGTATCCAAGAACCCGAGCTTGTCATGATAGACGGACCAAAAGTCCTGCAGAACCAAAACAGAGCGGCGGCGGTCAAACACCTCACGAGCCGCGCCGAACCGGAAATGAAGGGAGAAAGGGGGGCACACCTGTCCGTGCTTGACAGCATCCTCCAAACCCTCGTGTGTGAGCTGGCCGGCATCACACGTGCCTGCCCAGATTTGCCTGGCAAAGGGGTGCCACTCGGGTATGACGGTCTCGCGATATACCGGCGTAGTCCCGGCTGCATAGTCGTATTGGACGAGGTCGTCACAGCGCCATCCAGAGGCGGGATTGAGCGACCGTTCGTTGGGGTATAGGTTGTCGGGGGTCCGCTACGGTAAAGAATGAGTGACAATTGGACAAAGAGAAATACATAAGAGCCTTGCTTTGTGGTGACGAATGACGATATTCAGGTATTCCAGAGTAGCTCGGGGATCCTCGGGTTCTAGGTAGTGACGGGAGTTGACATGGGGAGCGTTACAGTAGTTGTACGTATCCCATGGGAGGTTGCTCGGGGTGGTCGAGGAATTGTAAATGCCCGTGTAATTCAGGGCCCAGAGTTGCTGTTAGTTTGAAAGGAGAATGTCATTAATCTCTATCATTTGCCTACGAGGCAGGTCCCGAAATAAAGGGGATAATGATACCATAGTATACTGCACGGTGCTGGATTGCCAGTCAGAAAACACAGTCTGAGACGAGAAAGTATCCGCTTGGGACATGTAGAACTCGACTTATGAGTGTTCATTTTGAACGTGAGAGTTCAAACGTTCAACATTCTTGCCACTGATGTCTTGATGTACAGCGTGACCCCAAGTTAACGAGCCTCAGGACTATGGGTAGAACTGTCGACAAATCGCGATCTCAAGCTCACCCGAGTTGACCGTCATTCCGACACTGAGCAAAAGATAAAATCTAGAGGTTCGTCCATCGTGTGGGGTCTATCTGCGTAGTACAATTGGTATGGAGTACTATATACAATAGACCCGGTCAACTCTAACGTATCACATTTGACCAACAACACGATTCGCTGAACAAGAAGGAAAGAGGAAAAGGAAACATTGTCCTCAATGCGAAAACGAACACATGAACAGGAAAGATGGGACGGCAGGGTCCCACAATTATTGGTTGGCAGACGGACTTGAAGGCAAGAAATCCTTGAAAGACATTCACGAACAGGGACAGGACACCCTCGGCCAGGTCGGACGAGTTTGTTACTCCTCGAGCAACTTCCATGCGCCGTAGAGCACACCCACAGATTCATCCGCAAATTCATTGAACAAGCCACGAGAGAAGTCGAGTCCACCATTCGAAGGGCATTTCTCACACTGTCACAAAAGACGATGAGAGAACTTGTAATCGACGCGAGCATCGAACAAACCTTGTCGACGATGGTCGCATTGATGGTCTTTTCACCATATGTGATAGCGATCGACTTGAAGCAGAGTGGACCAGGGTACCCTGGCCCAAACTGCGCAATGTTTATAGCCACAACCTGTGATCGTCATCAACGACAGCATTGGTGAACATCCGACGTCACATACCATTTCGTCGGACTCGCTGTATGCTCCACAAGCACCCCTAGGGAATGCAAGATGAGGATCAAACTAGCACAGCCATGGTCTTGGTACTCACAAACCGACGTCGTAGAAGGTGAAGCGCGCAGATGTAAAGACATTGATGGAACCCCGTTCGTGGACGTCGACGTCGCTACGGGCGCGCTGGGCTACCTCGGCATGATGCCCCCGCAGTGGTCTCAACCCGCTAGCAAAGGGGAGCGCGAGAGCGAGACAGCCCAGGATAGCGGCGGGCTTCATGTTCAGGACTGGTAGTGATTGAAGGGAGAGAAGGTGTTTGACAAACGAGTGACTGGGCAGAAGATGAGGCTTCTAAGTACAAAGGGTACGACCGTCGACCGGGTGATGGGAAGATGGAAAAAGCGGACAAGAGTGTGTCTTCCCGCGGCCATGTTTGTCCGGGTCGGCTGTGGGCGTGACGAGAAAATTGACAAGTGAATTTCTGCAAGGTTGCCTTACGCAACAATGCTTGAGGCGATTCACACCACACTCCTGCCATCCAGAACTTCAATGCAAAAGCTGCAGCCTGCAGGGGTGAACAGGCATATACTATGACTGAGATCATGAAGCGAATACGGTTGTTCACAGGCATTAATTTTATTCTGAAACACCGCAAAATCTTTCAGGATATGATGGGCCAATGATGTCATGGGCCACCTGGCAACTTCGTGATCAAGAGATCATGGCTATGCCAGTGGATGAGACCGTATCAGGGTCCCCCATGAGACGGACCAGTGAAAATTTGCACTGATCCTAGTTTCACGATTCACACCTATGGCTTTGGAATGGACATGCACAAGGACCAAGGGGTTGGTGATCTGACACTTTGCCTAGTGAGATTTCTCTCACAGGTGAAGGCTTGGGCGTTGGCACCTATAGGACTTTCCTTACGAGCAAACCCCGAGGATCAATTTAGAAGGGTCTGCAGCGACTCATGTCGCGGCGTTTTGGGTCGCTTACATCCTTGGCGTCGTTTGTTCCCCGAAGCGAGGGTTGTCCACTTCAGCTGCTTTGGAGCCACAGGACGTCGTCCAAACGACGTGCTCTGCGAGTGTACGAACAGAGAAATACATAACTGAAAAGCACATAAACAGAGTGGATAGAGTAACCAAAAACAAGACTAGAGGTGTGAGACGGATGGTAACTAGCGAACCATGGTGGAGAAAACACATGCATGCCCTACACCTCATCACATAAATGGTTCAAGCGACAGCATAGCTAATACCCTCCCTGTGAACTAGGAACGGCTTGTTGATGTTGCAACGATGGTGAAGCCATTTTCATGGTCGGCGTCAATGACTGACGTGGTGGGGATTGATGTGGTGAGAGAGCTGTCGGGTTTGGAAGGGGTGACGATCCAGCATTTTGCAGGCGAGGGGAGAGTGTGTACTGCCCACCAGGCATCATATGCCCAACAGACGACCCGATCGTCCCCGGCCGGCTGACACTTCGGGTGCCATTGGCCGATGGTGTACGCACTGGTAACACGCCTGCGCTCGTATGTGTGGGATTGGGACTGCCTGCACTCGCAGCTGAGTTTACATCTTGTTGCGGATTACCCAATGATGGCGTTTGCTGCAGGGGTGGCGCGACACCATTCCACTGTCGTCCCTTCAGGTTCAAATTGGCACCCGCAGCGATTTGCACATTGTAAAGGGCACCGTTGGGCATCAAATGGAATGGGGCTTGGAGAGGGCGGCCCTGCGCATTATGCATCACCGTATTGACATCCTGACTTTGGGCAAGCAACTTGAGGTTTTGCATCTGCTGGGCGGTCATGGGTGGACGGGGGTGCATGTAGGCAGTATTGTTGATCGCATAGCTGTTGATTGGGATGTGGTGGTATGCGTTGAACTGCATTGGGATGGGCTGTTGCGCGTCCGCTTTCGGGCGTGCTGGCGAACCGTTTGGCAGTAAGGGCAATTGGGACTCGGTGGCAGGGGAGGAGGCTAGATCAGCAGCATGCTGATCGGTTCCATTTACCGTTGCACCCTTCATCGCATTCCCATTTGGCGCGGACGCAAGCTTTACTGAATCGGCATCGGAGGGTGGGAGTGCGGGAGACGGAGAGGAACCGGTACCGTTCGCTGGAACAGGCAGTAATGTACTAGCATGTGGTGGAGGGGTCTGAGACGACGACATTGCCGGGATCATGTTTATCAACTGGGGTGGCCCGGGTGGGCGCAAAGTCGCAGGGTGAGAGATGCGGGGGGTAGCAGACTGAGGCTGCAACGCCTTCATGTGTGTCTGCATCGCAATGGGGACCCCGTTAGGGACAGCAGAGAGTGACACCGATGTCATTTGTCGTGATGGTGGAAGCGGCGAAACACCGTTCGTGAACGGCCGTGGTGTTTGTGCATCCCTGCGACCAAACGACTGTTGCGTGCCAATCTTGAATGGAATAACTGGCTGTTGGCGACCTTCCGTCGAAACGAGCATCAATGTCGCATCGTTGTTTATGTACTGTTGGTCTGGCTCAGTAAGGAGGGTCATCATGTGGCGAAGATATTGTGGAGAAAAATCGTCGACGAGGACACGGTCTTGCTCGTCAATCCCTTCTGGTGCCACTATCGGGTCATCATCTTCATCAAATCGCCACCGCTCACGCAACCTGCGCATATCGTCATCGTTCTCATCGAAGCTCTCTTCCAAACGCCGACCGAAACTGCGATGTAACTGATGTGGCGTTGGAGAGAATCCATGCCTTCGGGAAAATGCATCACGTCGATCGATCATAGTGTTACCGAACCGAGTTATACGACGACGAAGGTACCGGAGATGTTCAACTCTCTCTTCTAGGTCAGAGTTGGGTGTTGACCCTGATAGTCGCACTGAAGGCGGAATGGCCTTCCAATAACGGCGGGGGTAAGGGAATGAAGGGCGCTGGAACGGGTTCTGCGACACAACTGGTTAGACTATCTGCAAAGAAAGAGGGATCGGTCTAGTCGTTACCTCGAGAATATCTTCGTAACCATGGTCCCGCTCTTTGCGTCGCGTAAGATCGCGTTCGATCGCGGCATTGATAAGACAGAGGCGCTCTCTCGGGCGGATAGTGGCCTCGGTCTGAAGAGAAGGAGTCCCAAAGTCGTTGCTGTCCTTGGTGCGGATCTTCAATCCAGTGATGCGGCTATCAGGATGGGATCAATCAACATTGAGGGAAGATGGAAACACTATCATACTTGGCTGATTCTATTCTCGGCTTCTTTACGACCCGTTCTTTCTCGTGTAACAGTTCCTCGTCCTCCTTGGTTGCCAGAGCGGGGAACTTGCGCTTTAGATCGACGAATTCAAGTCTTTTCTCCCAGACCTGGACGACTTGCTGTGCATTATCTTTCTTCAGATTTTCACGCGCCAAAAGCGTCTTCGCGAGTTCCAACGACTGAGCAAGCTCAGATTGCAAACGCAACAACTTGTCAGAAGACGTCGCCTGCGATGCTCGCGTCTTGCGTACAGACTTGATTTCACGACGGCGAAAGCATATATAAGATTCGTTGGCAGCATCCGTCTCGTCAAACTAAACACGTGTCAGCCTGAGGAGGGGGACACACATGGGTACCTACATTGAGGATTGGAATTATCCGGTGGCCCCCTCGTTCGACCCGACGTTCTTTCCAGTACGGATAGATTGCCTTGGCCGAGCGTAATAATTGGGCTGGTGGTGGTATCCAAGTTGGAACGATGAAACCTGCAAATAGAGAGGGGAGCAATGGGGAAGAAAAAACATCCTGATAATCCGAGAATGGCGGAAAGGTCATTCCAGATTCCAGGCCCTGAAGTCAAATTGATGGTAAGTGGTCTGTCCGCCTTAGCTCGGATGACATACATGATGTAAAAATTCAGTCTTGTCATGGGTTGCCTTCTCGAAGATGCCCATTACAAGTTCAAACTCGTCGTCCGTGATTGCAACGGCTTGGGCAGATTCTGGTTCCTTGCCCTTTGCCTTGGCGCTTCGTTGGGGGCAAGAACGTGTGGTGGCACCAGAAGCAGAGATGGCGCCCTGTACACTGGTTCCCTCTCCGCGAGCCTCTTCGTTGTTACGGTCGAGCCATTCCTTGTCGCGCTCGTCCATGTAATATGTGAATGAATCAATGAAGCCACTCGAGAGAGATTCCTCGACCGTTTCGGAAGAGCGTACATACGCATCCGGTTGGGTCCATCGATCAGGGGGGTAAAGGTCAACATAATTATCAACCAGACCCGTCGAGTCCGGTGTAGGGATATATGCAGCAGGAGCCGGTGCGACTTTGTCGGAGGCTCCCCGGGTGGACCGTCCCACGGACTGGTGGCGCTGCGATGCCGCGGACAGCACTGCCTGCAGGTGGTGCTCCTGTGGAATTAGTCAGCCATCGATAATCGATTTCCCACGGTGTCAGCCAATCAGAAAGCGCCACGTCGTCGTGTTCAACAAGGACGATGGAACGCTCAACGAGCACAACGGACTCACGTTGGCGTCCTCAGCGTCCACGCCAGCTGTGCTGACGATCCTGGCCTTTTCTTCGTCCTCGTCGAATGATAGGGCATCGGCATCGATGTTGCCATGGACGACCTTGAGACGGGTCTTGTTTGTGACTCGGTTGCGGTTTCGTAGGGCGGAAGTACCCAGGTTGTGGTTGCGGGGCATATCATGGAGAGCGTCTGGAGGGAAAGTGGAGTCTACGGACAGCAAAAAACAACGGGGGAGGGGTGGACGTTGTCGGTGGCAGCGGCGGCGCTGGGGTCGGAAAATTGGCCGAAAACCCACTTTCGGGCCGAGACAATAAAGTGAAATCTGACAAATAGCAGGCCGCCGTATGCCGGTGTTTGGCCACAAACAACTTCCCGCCCTTTACTTACCTTGGGCGTGCCTGCCGGCCGAAAATATCACTAAGTCTAAGCGAAAATACAACCACTACGGCTACGATATCTCGACCGGATAGGCTGAGCGAAATCTACCACGGGTCGACGGGTAGATTTAATAGAATACAGTGGCGAATTTACCACTTGGTTCGACGGTAATGACCAGGTGCATACATCGTCCTCGTATAATGCATACAATTAGCCAGTGCTTGACGCAGCACAGAAATAAAACCTTACAATTAATATTTGGCTCGACTGGGAGGTATTGGAGAGTATGACAGAGTCGGACCTCATAATCCGGACAATGTTCCCTGACGGGCTAGGGCGATGAGTGCTGAAGGAGAGAAAATAATTCGAATGTCGACGACATGCAGGTCGCTTTCAAAGGCTGTGCAATGTCGTGTCCAGTTGAAGCTAAAATGCACTCGACGACGAGGAGCCCCTCACCCCCAAGTGTGCTACATTGCTTCAATACTGGATCCTATCGATCAGCTGTATATACGCAGTGGTTGTATGGTGTTACTCACACCCGGGTTCGTTGAGTGTCGTTGCTCATCGCTCGCCATCGGGCGGGTGCGGTAAGCATGACGAGGTCACAGTGGAGATCAAGAAAGAAAGAGAAGCCACCTCAGGGCATGACTCAGTGGGAGACTGGAACGGTGTGTGAGTCTCTGAATCTTTCGAGCCCATGGCGCACGGCTACCTTGCCCTGATTCCTGCCCTCCTACGTGTATTCTCCAACGTATTCGATTGGAAGAGCCGTGCGGTAGCATCCTTGAGGGAGCAGAACTGTGAGAGACGTTTTCTGGGGCGGGATCGAGTGAGACATGTTGGGCGATGAGAAATGGCGGAGGGAAACGGTGGATGGTCTGAACAAGAGTGTTACGCCTCCTGGTCCATACCACGTGAGAGCTACGAATAGCTTTGATTCAGATCAGCCACTGCAGCCACAGCCCGCTTGTCCGGTGCACTAGCTCAGTTCTTCCTGCAGACTCATCAAGGCCACTGTCGTCCTTGGTGTCGAACACTGTCGTTCCACTGACTCAATTGGCTGACAGGGCCCAGCTACACTGACATGGGGTCAGTCACCAGACTGGAAGGTATCCACGCCTTTGGCTCATGGTTTCACCGCGGGGGCTCACATGACGTGATGGAGATTCTCCACTCTTCCTTTGCAGCAATGCAGGAAGGCCAGAGATTCTCATTCTACACGTGCCTCCGCCCCACCGATGTACAGAGACAACCCGAGTGCCTCTGTATCAAGGAAAGAAGCTGTATGGTAGTGATTCTTATGGGTTACGACCAGCCCCTTCATGTTTTTTTTTCGAGTGTGTAAGCCTTTGCTTTCTGCCGAGCTCGAGTAAGTCTGCTAGCACCTGTCATTTGTTGATGATTTTATCTTCCAGGTCTCTGGCCTGTCCAGTCTTGTATAAAAACACTGTCCCGCTGGGAACCTTTTTGCATCCTGCCTTCTTGGAAACCCGACATGGCCCTGCCGATCGGATTACACATCGTATGGGTACTATTTCTCTCGTATACAGTGTTCCGGACCTGTGAGAAAGTGGTGTTACCTTGCCTTTCAAACTGCTCCTCTGACCAGCTGATCACCCAGTAAGTCTCGACATTAGCTACAGTAACGACAATACTAATATGCATGGTGCTGTCGAAGAATCTTCTGGCAGTCGGACAGATCCAAACGTATACCAAAACAACGTGTCAAGGCCGCTGCGATGGGAGGCGACCTAAGTTGCGATCGCTGCCACCAAGCAAAGTTAGGTTTATACAGGCGATACGTATAGCAATTCTGTGGCGACACCATCACGCTTTTCGTTAGACCGTCGAACTCCGAGTCGTACTGGTTGAGCTAACCCTGAATGGCACTCGTCAAGGTTCAGGGCAAACGGGAATATCATGGCGAACAGAAGGTCGCGAGTGAACGCTTCCAATGTCCTCGATTCATGATGGTATATATACATTTTTTTCTGGGGCTAAATGGCGTTTAATGTGCCTCTTGTGGGTAAAGAAACAGGGCCCTCTTACTCTTCATTTCCAGGGAGCAGTTGAAAAAACAATAGTGGCGCGCACGATATGAACGGGGGACATGGTGGTTTACGCAAAGTATAGTTTAATTTTCACTTCTCTGCGGTTTGGCGGCGATTGAAGGGGGAGCTGCGTCGGTTCAACTTTCCAAAATGATACAATCCCTTTATGTGCGCAGCGGGCCGCCCGATGAACGCGACGAGAAGTTGTGCCCGTGTGCGCTTCGGGTAAGTCCAGTTCTCTTGGGTCCCACGGTCGTCTAACTTTGAGTGGAGGGGACAGGACGAGAGGCACACTCTGTACTGGTCTGCTGATCAGTGTGGCCCTGGAGAGAGGACCATTGGCAGCGTGCCTGTGCCGAATTTGGGCGTCGCGCGCTACAAGGGGCGCACGGGAGTGCTCGGAGGCCGCTGAGTCGAAAGAACGAGGGTCGACACAACGCTGTCGAGAGTTCCAGAAACAGAGAACCAATCAAACACGAGGCGGTCCGAGTTCATTTCGACGGCGATAACAAGCGCTGGTGCGATCCGATTGGACGGGGCACGATACGCCCATTACAACTCCGGATTGCTTATCAGTGCGGTTTTTTTTTATGGACGTCGGAGTTGGTTTCGCGTAGGGGAGCCTTTATGTATTCGAGAAGTACCCGCGACAGGCTTCGCGTGTGGCCGAAACACGCAGGCTGGGCACTCGTCGGCAAGCACGTCGGGTTGTCCTGTCGAGTCCTGACAGGCGTTGCACACATTGCGGCTTGCGACGGGCTCTTCCGAGGCGGGAGGAGAAACAAACGACCGCGCACGTCTATTTCGGCCAGCATCAGAACCGAGCATGGAAACGAGTGATGCGGTGAACTTACGTCTTATCTCCCTGGGGATGGCCATGTGATCAGATCTCATTGATGATGTGGCTGCTTAATCTGTCTCCCAAACTTCATCTTAAGAGTATGTCCACAAGTCCTCCCCCCTCGCGCCCTTCGCTCTTTACGTTCGTTATATATATACTTTGTACTTCTTTCTCCCCTGCGGTCCCCCCTTGCCCAGCATGACCCTCACCTTTGCAGACAGGCTCAACGCCCAGGTATCTTCCACCCACATACACTCCGCACACATCCCTCACCTTCCCCCAGGTTGCTGATTCTGCCATCGGGCGATGGTTTCGCCTCGAGGGTTCTGGCCACCCCGACGAACGAGAGGGCTCGCGATTCATGGTTTGCTCTCACCCTCGAATTCTTTGCACCGGTTGACGGCGTGCCCACAGACCGACATCCGTGCTGGCATAACAACTTGGGTGCGCACACCCTCTTGTCCACCATGTTCTGTATTGATACCCTCCCTTCAACCCGATGCAGGCTGCGATGGCATACATCGTAGGTCTTTCCATCACAACGTAAAAGCAGACATCTCACATGCGTCATCTCAGATATCCGTCAACGCTTCCATCTTATCTTCTTCCGGAGGCACTTGCGTCTGTAACGGCCCCAACAATTGCGAAACAGATCAAACGTACCTCTCTTGCGTACAGGAGATCAAGCAGGATCTCATCACCAGTACCGCGGCCATTTCCGCTCTCGCCTCCGTCCTCATGGGTGCGCTTGCCAATCTTCCTGTGGGCATGGCCCCTGGTATGGGATTAAACGCCTATGTATGTCCTCCCGACCCTATTCCATGCGACCGCATTATCATTGATTAATCACTCTAGTTCACATACTCTGTCGTCGGGTATCATGGAAGCGGGTTTATATCATACCAGGAGGCCCTTTCTGCCGTCTTCTTGGAAGGGTGAGTGCCAGACTTTCCAAAAGCCTCCCCAACCTCGACGATCTTCCCTTTCTGCCTAGTTGGGTGTTTTTCTTCCTGTCATTGCTTGGTTTGCGTCAGTGGCTCGCGCGGATCATGCCACAGTCACTTGTTCTTGCCGTTGGCGCTGGAATTGGTATATACATCGCGTGCGTCCCTGCGAGATTTTCTTTCGGCTCCAATGAGATTTACACTGTTCCTTTTTTAGATTCATCGGCCTGAGTACACATTTTGTTTTTCCACCGTTCCCACGGGGTATTGATGTTCGTCTGTAGCATCTGGCGGTCTAAATGTCATTGGAGGGGACACGACCAACCTCGTAGGCTTGGGGGGGTGTAATCCGAACGGTACATATATCCATTTCCGTCGTTTATTTCTGTCAAGTCTTATTATCAGTCACCCGATATCAGATTGGGTCAGCTCGACTCTTCCATATTACTGCGGATCGGCAGTGCTGCGGAGCCCTACTATGTGGTTGGGCATATTTACAGGCGGGTATGTGACATTGTTATCTGGATCTTACAGAATTTGACGCTCACTTGTCTCCGTAAAGTGTCTTGACTGTGCTGATGATGATGTACCGCATCAAAGGCTCGATCCTCATAGGCATCTTTATCACTTCCATCATTTCGTGGCCTCGGTCAACCCCCGTGACATACTTCCCCAACACCAACACTGGCGATCAACTTTTTGACTACTTCAAAAAGGTTGTCACGTGGCATCCACTCAAGCACGTTGGTAATGTTCTAGATGTAAGCAGGTTCCCGCTTCTCTGGGCACCTCTCGTTGAAAGGGAATGTAGTATAACTATGGTAAAGGCAAAGTTTGGTATGCGCTCATCACCTTCCTCTATGTCGATATTTTGGGTAAGATCCAGGATACGTTCATTTTCATGTCAAGTTGACAATGCGTCCCAGATACCACTGGTACGCTATACTCTATGGCCAAGTTCGCCGGGTTGCGTGATCCGGTCACGCTTGACTTTGAGAACTCTACATTCGCCTACTGCGTTGATGCTTTCTCCATCTCCATGGGCGCGCTCGTTGGTACCAGTCCCGTCACGGCTTTCATCGAGTCCGCGACAGGTATTGCTGGTGCGTAACGTCGCTATTGTTACCTGAACTGAGTCAAACACACAAATAGAGGGTGGAAAGACGGGCATTGCCGCGGTCGTGACTGGCCTCCTGTTTTTCGTGTCCGTCTTCTTTGCTCCAATATTTGCCTCTATACCCCCTTGGGCCACGGGCGGTGCTCTCGTCATTGTCGGCTCCCTTATGATCCGCAATGTTCGTGACATCAACTGGGATTATATTGGCGACGCTCTCCCAGCATTCTTGACGATTCTTATGATCCCACTATCATTTAAGTGAGTGGTCATTGAGAGTATTGGGTCTACGACTAAATTGTTGCAGCATTGCGTATGGTGTTATCGTGGGCGTTGGGACTTATGTCCTCCTAAATGGCTTCGTCTGGATCATGCGCAAAGTGACTGACGGTCGCATTTTGCCACCCAACTGGGATTCGAAGGAGCCATGGGTTGTCCCTCCTGGTGGTATCGTTCCCCCATGGATGTACGTTCTTGATGTACCTGTACTTGTTGACCCCCTGACGTCCCCTGCAGTAAATATTTGCTCAATCGCACATGCAGTAAATCGACCGACTCCCCCTCGGAATACCCCTTCCAAGTCCGTCATAGACATTCAGAGATATCGATTGATTCTCGCGACCCCGCGAGTTTCACGCCAAAGAATTCGAGCTTTACCAACTCTGAAAAATAATACAAAAATCATTGTTGCTGTGGGTGTATAACTACTCTTTTTTAAATGGGTTCGCTCGCGACCCACGAATGCGGGACCAATCGTTGTTGCAACTGTCTTTATTGTGTATCTACCCCCCCTTTCTTCTTTCCCTCTTTTTTTCTACTGTTAACTAGTGTGCTGCACCCCACACTTGTTTGTGTTCTTTGGCCTTTTTTTTCGCGTCCATATGAGAAAATACCCTACGACGAGCGTCCTGCAGGGGGGCATTTTGGGGGCGGGTTTTTCAAATACCCCTACTGACAGGAACCGATTTCGTGACTACATAGTACTTGCGAACGAGAGAATATTCCCTTTTTTTTCATTGTCACTTTTTTTGGTGCTTTGGTAACTCAAGGGACTTTGGGCGGATTTACCAATAGAATTCACCCTCCAATTTTCTTCCCTCGGCTCGGCTAATACTGGCAGACGCGAAAAGTTTTTAGGAAGCCTGATTTATTGGCGTTGAGATCTCCAATCTGATGTGAACAGGGTCTTACACTTTTTTTCTTTCCTCCGAGTCTCTTTACCCCGGACCGAGTGACGTTGCGGGCCAATCGAAAGCGTTCCCTGAGTCTGCTCTATTTTCGCCGCGTGTGTACTTGCCCGAGGATCGAGCTGGAACTCGATGAACGCCAGTATTTAGCGAGATTAGTAGTTCTGTTTGCTTCTTCTTGTCCTCGCTTTCTTTTTTTATCACTCTCTTTCTGGCGATCAGAAACCGCCATGCTTCTGTCTTGTCGCACGGTTTGCCTCGTGCCGGAACCATGACATCATACCAATGAAGCTCCGCCAGAGAAACGCAAGGGACAAAACAGATCGGCGAACCAAAAAAAAAAAGGGACGAACACGGTATAGCAGCATACGCACAGCAGCAAAGTATGTGTCGAGTCCGAGAAAGCAAGCGACTTAGCCCCCTCGCTGTCGATCCCTCTCTCGACTCGTCCTAATGTCCACCCTCACGTACTCGCTCTCGTCTGGCGTACCGTTCTCCGGGTCTTTCTTGACGTTCACGTACGCCTCGCCGAGGATCTGCAGCGCGACCGCGCGGAGGTTGGCCTTGCTGCGAGCCACGGTGGTGTCTTCCAGTATGCGATCACACGTCTCGCGCAACACAGACTCTATCTCGAGTTTCGTGCCCTGCGTGTGTGGAGGGGTGAAAAAAGCGAGGAGGGGCAAGGGCGCGTTGGTCGACGGACGATGGGGTACGACACAGGAGCGACTGACCTTGAAAAGTGCTTGCAGGCCTTTCTCGGCAGCCTGTTCCTCCAGACGCTTCTTCTCTTCTGGCGACAAGTTCCCCGCCTTTTCGGCGGCTTGGATTTGATCAAACACACTCTTCAGCTCAATGGCCGAACGAAGTGTCGATACCCTGTCGCGTCTGATAAGGATGTCCACACGCGCAGCAACAGCGCACTTACGTCTCGCTGAACACGTGATACTTGCCTTGCACGTTGTGCAGCCAGCCACCGACACCGAAAAATGTTTGACTGGTGGCCAGAAAGTGCTTCGCCTTTGATACGTAGACAAAGCCGACCGCATGCAATAGCTCGACACCGTACGACTCCTTCCGGAGCTCCCTGATGGAGAAGCTCGACCTCGTGCACGCGTTTGATAAAGGACAAGACGTACTCTGCTTCGAGCTGACAGATCGTGCGCCAACTCATGGACACCTCGGCATCGTCTGGGCCGGTCGCTGACTCCGTAAAGATGCTCAGCTTGCGCTCCAGGTTCTCAACGCTGTCCAAAGTGAGAACAAGAAAAGACAGCTGATAGGCGCACTGACAGCTTCCGTATCCGTTCGGCACGCGCTTCAGCTTTCTGACGAAAAAGGTATTCAAGGGCTGCGGCAAAAAGTCGGAACGAGCGTTACCTCCGCTTCAGCTTTCCGCTCTTTCTCTTCTTTCCGTCTCCTCTCCTCTTCTGTGAGGATTTCTTTACCCTTGGCGTCACGTTTCACCTCTTTACCACCTTCCCCTTCGGCTTCGTCCGCTTCTTGCAGCGCCGTCTTCATGTCTCTAGCCAAGCTTATCTGACCGATGATCGGCAAGAAGCGATCACCACCGAATATCGCGCCGAAAACCTCCTCGGGATCAACAAAACCACCCTCTGGTGCACTCTCCTTTGGGCCAAACTCGTTATATTTCTTGCGAAGCACCGGATCTGAGAGCGTCTGGTAAGCGATGGCGATTTCCTTGAAACGCTCTTCTGCACGCGGATCGTCCGGGTTCTTGTCCGGGTGATGTTTGATGGCGAGCCGACCTGCGTGTGGGGGATGGTGAGGATCGCAACCAAAGGAAACAGACAGGACGCACGATAGGCTTTCTTGATGTCCTCCGTGGTCGCGTCTATTGGGACGCCGAGGAGATCGTAGTACCCGGTCTCCAGGGGTTTCTCTTGTGTGCCAATCTTCCGACCTTTGCGCGGGAGAGCGACATTGGAATGTGAACCGTTGGGTGTCTGGGGCGAGGAAGAGGCGTGCACGCCGGGCGGTAGCTGTACCGGGTAGAACCCGTGTTGGTATACGGACTGACATTGAACGCACCGGACGCGGAGGAGGGTTCCTTGAGGCGGTATTGGTGAAGGCACGGGAAACTCTAGCGAGACGTTACATGAGGCACACTGCGAGCGTATGTGTGGGCTGTACGGTCGCGAAGTCAACACGGGATACGAAGTGCTCATCGTCGTCGACGGGCAAGCCTCGCGCCCCACCTTCCCAATCCAAAAAGGGCATTCGAGGATGTCACGTGATGCACTGTGCAGTTGTAAACCACCGTACTCAAGGACTGTATGAACGTATGTTCGAGAGCTGACCTGACCAACCGCGTCGACTCGTGAGTTACCGGTTGGCCTGATCATTCACTGACAGGTCACTAGTGTAGCCATTCTAGCGGATAAATTACAGGTTCCAAGTGTCAATGACAGTGCTCCGCCGGCGTTTTCCCGGACAATCCGACCCATACATGACGACGCGAGACTATGCATTCCCATGTGTCCGTTGTTTCCCCAAGGACCGACGGTTGCCAACGATGTGTTCCCCTTCGGCTCGCAGCACATAGAGTGGCACCTCTTTCTCCTTTGGGCACGCAAGGTACTGGCGCATGCTCCAAACTACTAGTCCCGGCGTACTCGCCCTCGGTTAGTATCGCAACTTCGTCTGGTGCTATTTCAATAATGGTGGTGGATGCGCATCAAGGGTCGCGGAATGCGTCGCCATCGGACGAGCCCACGGTACGCGGCGGACGTCAGGACCACGCTGGTCGAACGCAAATAACATGGTGGCCTATGCTCAGCTGAAACAGCTCCTCCGTCGTCTGATTCGGAACGCCAACGATGCTTCTTGACATTAAAAAATGTTTTTTTTTTTCGTTTGTGTTAGCAGTCGCAACATGACGAGAAGCACAACAAAAAACCAGTACGTTGACACCACAAATCAGAGTTTATTGTCTGTTGACCGCCCTGGGGTAAGACATGCTGCCCGCCCTCTTCGTTGACGATGCCTAGAACGTTCCCCAGTAGCATCATGCGGCATTTCTGAATTTGGCGCGGTGATAATTTGACAGCCTGTTGAGGGATGGAAACTGCGTGGACCTGGGACTCAACTCGAGCAAAGACTGCTTTGAAATCCTCGGCTCGGTCAGAGCAGCTCGCGTTCCTCTTGTTCCAAGTTATCTTGATGACCCACGATGAACGAAACATGCGTTCTTGTCAGGGGTGGACACGTGCTTCGTGCCATGTCCTCGGTGAAGACGTCTGTCGACGATTCCGCGCTAATTTGGATCATGAACATCAGGGACGGTTGATCGCCAAGAAGACATGAATGTGTGGTTTGTTGCCTGCGTGCCGAGAGATGCAGATGGGCGGAGCGCTACGAGGCATTGTTGTTGCTCGTCTGCTACGAAACATGTTGGTGTGCCCGACGACTGCGATGGACAACGGCGCCCTGTGCAAAGATAAAACGCTACTCCCCTCCGCGCGTTTCGGGATACTTGGAGGGAGGGGAGGGTGCGTTGCACCGACTCCTGTGCCCGGGGACGGAGAGGTACTACAGGGTCGGAGATGGGTGCCAATGCGGTTACTGCCAGTGATAGTTCATGTCTGTCGACGACCCTGGATGAGGAACGTGGACGTCAGACTGACACAAGGCCGGAGTAATCGCCCTGGTCAGCGGGGTAAATCACAGATCTAACACCGGAACTCCAAGCGGATCGAGCACGCGCACACGTCTTGATGGTTACCAAGTCCACCCGCGGCTGCACTCGGCCCGGGAATGGGCGGTCAGTAGTGTCGCACGCCCGTCAGACTGCACCGTCCACATGGCATTCTCGCTCAGCAATTTTGAAACGCCCGTGAACACGGCGCTGCTCGTCTACATACTCTATTCGGTCCAGCGCATCATCTTCCCGCCCATCTCTACCCCCAAAGTCGCCCCACACGAGTTCAAGCAGAGCTACTCATGGATGCCCAAGTCGCATCCGCCCACGGTCTTGTTCCAGACATACACTCCCAAGACCCTCTCCCCGTTCGACGGCAAGGACGGCGGGAGGATTCTGCTCGCAATCAACGGCACCGTCTTTGATGTCACCGTGGGACGCAACTTTTACGGACCTGGTACGCACCGCGTCTTCTGGGGCTTCGGGGTCATGACGACGTTGCACAGGCGGGATGTATGGCAACTTTGCGGGCCGGGATGCCTCTCGGGGCATGGCCAAGCAGTCGTTCGACCAGGGCAAGTCCTCACGAATGTTGCGTTTTCGCATCGCATGACACTGCTTCCTACCACTCAGAGATGTTGACCCCGATCGACAAACCGCTGGACAAGCTGGAGGATCTCCGCCCGGATGAGATGTACGTGTAATTCCACCCGGATGGTGACGCGTGTCCTGACGTGCATCCCCCAGCGAAAACATGAAAGGTGCGTCGAGACTGGGCTCGCCCCCGCAAAACGGGCTCACCGTCGTTCAGGCTGGATCGACCATTTCTCGAACAAGTACGTGATCTGTGGCAGGCTGGTGGAGAACGACGCTGTATGAGATTCTTGTCGCGCCGCGCACGGCTGCGGCCTGCTCTGTACACACCTCGCGGTAGACGACGTGCCATGTGTACCATATCGAATGTCAGACATCTAGGCTCCACTGCGCTGTAACGTGAGATGGACGAGATTTGGCGTGTTTCCACCTTTTCTTCCACATTCTTGCCAACAAGATGGACGACGACGACGACAACTTTTTCAGCAGACTCGATCGCGGTAACAGCGCGTTCCAGAACCGACTACGAAGTGCGCCGCGCGATGACGACGACGTGCCGATGCCCATCGCGCCCCCCTCGTTCGACGAGGCAGAGGAGGCAGAAATGGAGACACCGCTTCAGCGGCTCATCCGACACTGGATGAACGAGCGGCACTCGCCAGACGTTCTCCCCGTCGCAGAGGACGTCCTCTCCGGCCTGCTCGATCACATACGACGTCAGGTAGGTCTCGTGGCGGACGCGCGCGTTGTCGGGGGGTGACAGCACGGCGCTCTCTTCACAGTCCGAGACCGTCCAGCTGTTGCGGTCCGATCCCTTGTCCTCCGAGGAGGAACACTTTCGGATCATGCTCGCCCAGACCGAGGTCGAGCGCGTCAAGTTCGTCGTCCGATCGTACCTGCGTACGCGGCTGTTCAAGGTGAGCGCGTTCCGTGCCTCTGTTGCACCACTCGCCCCATGCATCACTACAGATCGAAAAGTTTGCTCGATACATCATGACCAACCCAGAGATCCAGCAACGTCTTTCGGAGAACGAAGTAGACCACGCTCGCCGGTGACGAGTGTCCCACCCTGGTCGTGTGACAGCCGATTGACGTCCCCCTCAGATTCGCGAGGCTGACGGACCAGCATTTCTACAACTCGGTCCTGCAAGGTTTGCCGGGAAACCAGCAGACGTTGGATGACAGGTCACCATTCCTTCCCCCGATGAGTGAGTGGCGAAATGGATCCGGGATATCTCTGACAGGTGCACTGGTAGTCCCCGAGCCCGATAAAACTCGTGCCGTGTTCGTCCATGCACGTCAGGGATGCCCGCCAGTGAGATTACCAGAGTGAGTGGTCCCCTTGCCGCGTCGCGCCGGACGGGTCACCGAGTTCGATCAGCGGATCCACCTTGACGATGAAAAAGGGGCACATCTCTCTGACGCCTTACTCGGTCGTCGAGCAGCTGGTTTTGAGAGGCGAGGTTGAGCTGGTCTAATTAATTTACACGTAGCTTCAATACCAGGAACAGGGATAATGTACGACTTTTTTCTTTTGCGCCGAGATACAATGTGTCGTTCAGACCGGGCCGTCATCTCGGAACATACGGTGAATCCTCGTCGTCTTCCCAGTTCACATCCTGATCTCGATGGCTCGGTTCCACGTACCCGTCCTTGTCGTCCTCCTCCTCCATGGCCGTGTCGCCCTCTGGCTCTGACTTTGCGCCCGCGCCGACCTCTTCCCCCGCCCGTGCCGCATCTCTGTCGGCCTTCTTTTTGCGACGCTTCTTGGGTTCCCCAGATGCAGCGGGAGCACCATTCTTCTTTGTCTTGCCGCGTTTGCGTTTCGAACCCTCTGCGGCTTCGGCCTCGAGATCAATAGTTCCACCCGCCGACGGGTCCGGCACAGATTCCACGATTTCCTTCAAAAAGTCTAGCATCTCCGTCGTTTCGACAGCGTGTTTTCTGTGAAGAGAGAGAAAACAAAGAAAGACATGTTGGCACCGATTCACAAAGAACGATAACAATCACGTGTGCACATGAGAGGGAGCACACGTACAGATGATACGCCTCGACCTTTTTGGCGCCTCGTTCTA